>CM035406.1:192686150-192923650 GCA_020310875.1 Ceratopteris richardii
ATGTCGTGTAGTCGCTTTGCAAAATTTCCGGTCATATGGTATAACTGAGTCGATCACACATGTCTGAATTCAATTGCCATTCCTTGCATTTTATTGCTAAAATGAACTTTTCACTAGAACTTTCACCCACAAATGTACTAGTACTATCAGAATCAGAACAAAAAATTGGGTTATCACCAGAATTCACCAAGTTATCACCGGAATCAGCACCTAGTCCACTAATCGCGCTTTCAACAGATGAGATTGGTTCAAATTTAGGTATACTCTGTAGTCCTTGAACAAGAAAATACTAGGGTGCCACTCCACTAGTCCATGTATCACACTTTCCTTCAGAGGATTGTCCTTCACCACTACCATCGGAGGGTGTTCCCAATATGCTAGTAACTTTCCATGGATGTTGATCACTTCGGTACTTCGGATAAGATTCACCAAAATGTGTTATAGGCATATATAATAGAATTCTTTCTTTCTTCCAACATTAATCTGCCCTCAGACTGGCTATTCCATGCCCCATGACCGGTGCTAGTGCTAGCTGGTTACTAGAATAAATCCATTACTGGGTTCTTGGGATGGTCAGGGGTCTGTATTACAGAGGCCCTATATTTATTTTCCTAGATAAACACTCATTGGGCAGTATTATTCATTGCTTTACTCTAATTATCCACCAACAAACTTGCAAATAGTAATTCTATCACCCGTCTTTTCAACCTTAAGCAAAATATTTCACCATGACACAATATATTATTCAAGTATGCAGAATAACATGAACTTCTTCACTGACGATTGGCACACAACCACAATTAACTCATATCTTCACCAATTAACGTATTACACAGATAAGATCACTGGAATAACTTAATACTCAAAGCACGAAATGATCAGTACACCAGGATAAGTAAACTTGTGCTGAAAACAATCCATAGGCACACTGCCCAGACCCACAGTTTGGCATCGTGGTTTTCTTGCACGTTTGCTTTCGCATATTTTTTTCATTATCAAAGGGTTTACAATGTTACGCTACATCCTTTCGATGTGCGTTCTTTCCAATTACATTTTCTAATAATTTCAATTACATTTCGGCGGCCTAATAGAGCCATTTTTTAATTCAAATTCAAGCTCTTACCATAAAGTGAATCCCAAAATTTAGGACTTGCTTTCTCATCAATCACCTACCAATTAATTTGTGATTTTATTCCTCCTAACTCCACGTGAGAGTAAGTGCAACTAACATATGCACTTTTACAAGGATAAAAGTAAATGGTTTTTTTACAAGGGAATAGTCATATGTGACTATATGAAGTGAATGCTAATTGTCCAAGTATGTAGGATTGGACTCAATTAGACAAATAGCTCCCCCTCAAGCCTAACATGCTAGGTCTTCATTTCTCCTTGATTTCTTGTAATCCAATCATCATCTTGAACCTGTTCATCTTAGTTCCATCCAAAGATTTGGTTAGCATTTCTACACATTGCAAATTGGTTGATACATAGGACAATTGGATGTCCTTGCTAAGTAGCTTCTCTCACATAATGATAGTGCACTTCAATGTGCTTAATCCTTGCATGATATACATGATTAGTAGCCAAATGAAGTGAGCTAGTGTTATCTCCAAAGATCATTGGAGTATAAGAATGTAATCCTAAATCTATGTAAAGTAGCTTATGCAACATAGCCTCTTGTGTTGCATTTGCTAAGCCTCTATATTCTGCTTCAGTTGATGACAATGCTGCAGTTGGTTGTTTCTTTAATGACCATGAAATTACCTTTGAACCTACAAAAGATAAGTAGCCAAAAGTGCTCCTTCTATCATCTTTTGAGCCAGCCCAATCTGCATCAGAGCAGCTTCCATGTGAGGTTTTCTTGGTGTATGCATAAATTGACTTAATGTACTTACTCCATAGCATATCTCCACTCTTGTTAGGGTTGCATAATTGAGATTCCCAACAAGCCTTTGATAACCTACAATATCTCGAAGTAGTTCTCCCTCATGGGAACTAAGTTTATGATTGAGTTCCATGGGGGTACCTGCAAATTTCGTGTTCTCCATATTGAATTTAACCAACATATCATGAATACTTCCTTTGAGTAATAAAGAAACTAGAATCTTAATACACAATTTCTAATCCAAGAAAGTATGTTAACAACCCGAGGTCACTGATTTTAAAATCTTCCATCATCTGGGCTTTGATTTGCTTGATGCCATTGGCATCATTCCATGTAAGGATAATGTCATCCACATAAACACATAGATAAATAACTTCTGAGTTAGTGTTTTTAATGAACAAAGAAGAATCTGATTTGCTAGCAACAAAACATTAGTTCTACAAATATGTGACTAGTCTATGGTTCCAAGCTCTAGGAGCTTGTTTTAAATCATAAAGTGCTTTTCTTAATTTGCATACATATTATGGTTTGTCCTTGTCTTCATATCCTAGTGGTTGAGCCATGTAGACTTCTTCTAAGATCCATCCATTAAGGAATGCATTTTTAACATCAAATTGATACCAGTTCCAATTCTTTGAAGTAGCAATACTTACTAAAACTCTGATTGTTGGCATCTTAGCCACAGGTGAGAAGGTCTCCTCATAATCGACTCCATAGGTTTGAGCAAACCCCTTTGCTACTAGCCTTGCTTTATACTTGTTGATTGAACCATCTGAATTCTTCTTTAGTTTGTAAATCCACTTGGATCCTATTACCTTCATGCTTGATTTCTTCGGGACCAGATCCCAAGTATTGTTCTCTTGAAGTGCTTCAATTTCTTCTTGCATAGATTCTTTCCATTCTTCCTTCTTATTGGCTTCTTCAAATGAAGAAGCCTCCTCTGACATAGAATATTTAGCCATGTATATAGAATGCTTGGTAACTAGTGATGTGTCATAGCCATACTTTATGGGTTTCTTACTCTCCCTTTGATATTTCTAAGTGCTTGAATGGATGACTCTGGAATGACTTCCAATTGTTGGAATTTTGTCTTGCCCTTGGAATTCCAAGCGTTGAAGTCAATCTATTCTTCATCTTTTGAATTGACATATTCTCATATTTGTGGTTCTTCTTGAGTGAAAGTTGGAAAATCACTTCCCAAGTCATAGGGTATCTTTATTTTCCAGCAATCATCTTCAAGCCAAGAGTTATTTTCATCAAAGGCCACATCCCTACTAATTGTAAATCCTTTGCTAGTGGGATTATAGAACCTATATTCTTTTTTATTTTGGTCATAGCCAATGAATATACATCGTTCAACTTTTGGATCAAGCTTTCCTCTAATCTATGAGGGTATATGTGCATAAGCAATGCACCCAAGAATTTTACAATGGTCTAGGGAAGGTCGCCTACCATTCTATGCCTCATAAGGTGTCATTCCATCTAAGGGCTTGGATGGAAGCCTATTAATTAAGTATGTGGCTATGGAAATAGCCTTTGCCCATAAGTAATTTGGAAGTTTCATTTCATTCAACATTGATCTTGTAGCCTCTACTATTAGTCTATTCCTTCTCTTTGCCATTCCATTCTGTTTAGGAGTATACCTTGTTGTAACCTCTCTCTTTATGCCTCTTTCCTATAGGAAGGAGTCAAATTCATGTGAGAAATACTCACCACCTCCATCAGATCTGAGCCTCTTCAAGCTTCTACCTGTTTGATTCTCAACTATTGCCAAATACTTCTTGAAACAAGTGAAGACTTCATCTTTATGCTTCATGAAGTAAAGAATTTTCCATCTACTATAGTCATCTATGAATGAAACATAGTACCTTGATCCTAATATTGATGGCTCTCTGCTAGGAACCCATACATCTGTGTGCACAAGCTCCAAGTAGTCTTCATACATGTATCCTTTTCTGTTGAATCATTGCCTATGTGATTTGCCAAATTGGCATGCTCCACATTTGTAAATCATGTGTTGCTTGGACACATTTGGAATTCCAAGCACACTCTAATCCCTACATATTTGCTTTAATTTTCTTTCATGCCTAGTCTCTTATGCCATATCTCTAGTTTAGATAAGGTTTGATCTTTATAATTGAAGAGAGTAATAATTCTGGTATCTTCAACTTCAAATGTAAAGAGTCTATCAAATTTCTCACCTTCTCCAATCGTCTTGAAGCCTTGTTGAGGGTCCTCCACATATGCTCCATGCCTTGTGAATCTAACCTATAAGCCCTTCTCAACAATCTGCCCAACACTGATTAGGTTTTTTGTTATGGTTGGCACACAGAATACCTTACTTAAGAGGTTCATGTTACCATCAAATGCTTTAACATTTCCAATCTTCTTAACAAAGTGTCTAGTGCATTACCCGTCTGGACTTCATGCTTCCCTTTAGGTTCTTCAAGATCAGATAACAATGCTACATTTCCAGCCACATGATTGAAACAACCAGAATCAATATAGAATAGATGCTCATCATCTTTACCATGCTTGGATGTCATGCTCATGATCAATAAAGAATCCCCTTGGTCTTATGTATAGTTTTTGTAGTCTCTTCTACCTCTAAAGTCTCCTTGATAGTTGTTGTTGTAGCCTTTGTTGTAATTACGATGGTAATTTCTACCTCCATTATTGAACCTGCCTCTGGATTGTCCATAACCTCCTGTGTGGAAGCCTCTTCCTCTCTAATTCTTTGTGTTCTTGAAGCACTCATCTGTGGTATGATTGGTCAAGTCAGAGATATTACAAGTTGAAGAGTTGTAAGATCTTCCCTTGCCTTGCTTTCCTCCTTTGCCCCTTCCTCTAGTACCTCTTCGTCTACCTGTGAGGTTTACTTCAGATGTACTTGCCTCTTCTTCATTCATTTTACCTTTGCCTTTATCTTTACTCTTATTTATATCTGTGTAAAGGGCAGAAGATTGATTACCTCTAGAGTTATCTCCATTCTTTTTGAGCTTTGCCTCATGTGTGAAGAGTTGCCCCATCAATGTGTTGAGGTTAGGTATTTGCATGTCCATATATAGGTCCATTGTTGTGGTGAAGGACTCCCATTTGTCATCAGCCTTGATGCCATTTATGATCTATCTTACTCTCTGCTCCTTTTTTATTTCTTCTCCAATGCTCCCAAGTTGGTCAGCTATATCCTTCATCTTGGTCACATAGCTAGCTACACTTTGCTTTGGTTGCTTCTTCCTAGCCCTTGTATTTGATGAGAAGTATGAAGAAAGTACTTCCCAAGTCTCTTGAGAGGTCTTGCAATTCCAAATATGAGGTAATAAGAAATTATATATTGAGTTAAATATATAAGACCTGTCTAGACCATCCTTTGCACACCATGTAGCTAATCTTTCTTGCTCTTCTCTTGTAGGTTGATGTTTGCTTCTGAATATTGGCATTTCTTCATCTCCAGAGATGTATCCATACAAACTTCTTCCTTGGAGGTAAGCCTGCATCCTTAGGGACCATGCTTAATAATTGCCCCTGTCCAATTTTTCAATGAATGATGGAAATACATCTCCCATTATTCTTTGATGTTTCTTTGATACCACTATTGCAGAGATGGTGGATAGATTCCAGAAATGAGGTGGTGTTGCAAATCCCTACTTTACACCAGGTAAGAAAAAGTTGAGGAGTGAAAAGTAGACCCCTTGAGCTTCCCAAGAATCACAAATAATCACCTAAATGCTTTGGATTATGATCCTCTAATCAATGGATCAAAATAGATGAGTAGAAGATTCAACTATGAGCTAAAACTTGCTATTTTGGTTTATACACCTGCTTAGTAAAATGAATAGTGCTCTAAACTTGCTAGCAACTGATAAAATTCCTTTTGGGATTATCTAATTGACTTGGATAGCTACCAATCACAAGTTATTTCACTTTAAATGATCAAGTGTACTCTGAGAATTATGCTTAGCAAGCTGAGGGTGCATCGCGAAATTTCAGGCTTCAACAGTATGTAGACCAGTGAGGAGAGTTTTGAATATATCTCGAGATTGAGTAAAGCAATGACAATGAAATTTTATAGCAATAAAATAGAATGTATGTTGAACCTAGAACACTTCAAATCACATCAAATGGTCAAGTATGCATTGAGACCCAAGTTTTAGAAGTTCACTATTTTGAGATGAACATAAAAGAGAAGTGAAGTAGAGATGTGATCAATGTATATGTATTAAATCACATAGGGTTACAAAGGCATTGACAATGTATAATTGCTCAATGTGAGGGTAGTGATGGAAATATAGGATGACCTCACTAAGCACTATAGATCCCTCTCAAATGATCTCCAAATCGGGCTCATAGCATGCAAGATTTTGATCCATCTTTTATAGCTAGAGTTGAAGCCATTTTTGAATTCAAATTCAAGCTCTTACCATAAAGTGAATCCTAAACTTTAGGACTTGCTTTCTCATCAATCACCTACCAAATGATTCATGATTTTATTCCTCCTAAGTCCATGTGAGAGTAAGTGCAATTAACATATGCACTTTTACAAGGATAAAAGTAAATTTTTTTACAAGGGAATAGTCATATGTGACTATATGAAGTGAATGCTAATTGTCAAATTATTTAGGCTTGGACTCATTTACACCAACATCTATGTATGTATGTATGTATGTATGTATGTATGTATGTATGTGTGTATGTATGTATGTATGTATGTATGTATGTATGTATGTATGTATGTATGTATGTATGTATGTATGTATGTATGTATGTATGTATGTATGTATGTATGTATGTATGTATGTATGTATCTATCTATCTATCTATCTATCTATCTATCTATCTATCTATCTATCGATATATCTATCTATGTGTCTATCTGTAATTCAAGATGTTGGAAAGGAGGATCAATAGTAACTTAAGTCATTCAAAAAAAGGAAAAGCAAGGCTTGTGCAATTCGATGAAGATGGAGTTGATGTTTAACATGAATATGCTCTAGAGTCTTCACATCTTCCAAATAATAAGAAAAGAAATATAAATCCTACACCTACAAAAAATGAAGAAAAGAATTCCATAAATCCATTGTATAAAATAGGTAGTTTCACATTTGATTATTTTATGGAAATGCATGCTTACATGAATACATTTGTAGAGGATTATGAGCCCTAGTGTTTTGAAAAAGTAAATAAATTATTTAGAATGGATGGAAACTATAAAAGAAGGAATTGATGCTACTGAAGATATCAAGACTTGGAGTCTTGAGCCCAAAAGTCACCTCTTTTAAGTATCAAAAGGTGTTTATTCTAGAAAATAGCAAATTGAAAAAGAAACATATGGATTTTTTTCTTTTTATAGTGAAAATTAAGTTGAAGCTTAATCTCCTTTGTTTGAGTTGATTGAAAGAGCAATTGCACAAGTCAACAAGCATAGTAACCATGAGACACCTTTATCCCACAAAGGAGGGGTTAAGACTGCTTGAAGATGATACAATGATGAAGATCGAGAGGCAATAAGGAAATTCATTTGAACTAGCCTAAGGTCCAATACATGTCAATTGTAGCTAGCATGGGTTGAACCCTCACTCCCATCTCAAGACGCAAGAGCTCAAACTAGCTTAACTAACATGTGTCGAGATCTTTTATAAAAGAAATAAAAATATTATAAATGTTTATAACACATTTACTTTTTTTTTATGCTTTTATTTTAATTTTAAAATGCGTTTGTAAAAAAAAACAAAAAAGAAAACAAAGGCATGTTTCACATAAGGATTAACTAAAATCGAATTGGTTTCTGACTCAAAAGATGACGATTACTTCTATAATGTTAAGGGCTCCATGATGTATTCATCCCAATGATCTCATGTCTCCACTCCTCTCGATCCATTTAATCGTTCAATGATCCACACATCTTTGATCCACTTGGTACCACAATTAGCTCCACGTGTTGCATAGAGTCCTTTCAAATATAAGCACCTTGCGAGACCTCCCTCATAAAAAATACGTATTGCAAATCATTTTCAAGCTTTCTTGCGTCAATGTCATCATCTATAATGATGGAAAGCTTATTTTCTTTCTTTTTTTAATGAAGGAAGTTCGGCCTTAGACTCTCTCGAACTTGAATTAATTAAAAGAAAAGTACAAGAAAAGGGGACTAGTGCCCACAGGATCCCCCGAATCCCACAAAGCGGGGAAGCTTTTGTAGAGTTTAGATGGCATTACAAAGAAGGTTAATCACCCTCTCACCACCCTCACATGGGGCCCACATGGGTTTAAGCTTGTTGATCATAGGGAGCACTTGATGATGCCTAAAAAAGAGGGGGATTTCTTACAATTAGCAATCCTTTTGCCAAGGAGGAACAGTGATTTCTCAATCGACCAATCTATGGGGGAGTCACCAGAGTTGCAAGCACATCTTTCCCGCCAAATCTTCCATAGGACCTCCCCTCAGAAGGTGTTCCAGAGAGTCAGGGAGCAATCGATCGCTTCTCCCAGCAAAGCATGCTTCCAACTGATATGTTGTTGAAGTCTAATTTTCTTTCCGACAATCTGCTAGAGTTTTCATGGTAGACCTTACAAAGTTTACATGAAGTTATAGAGGAGGTCGACAAACCTCGCATCCCCAGCATGCGGAGCCCACTTGGTCTTAAGCTTATTGTTGACATACTGTAGCTCTTTGTGATGTCTGAAGGGGGTTTTTCTTACAGCTAGCAATTCTTTTGCCAAAAAGAAATAGAGATTTCTCGATCGACCACTCCTTGGGAGTATTGTCAAAGTTGCGACCACTTCTCGATCGACCACTTCTTTTTATAAGCAAGTTCGATCTTACGTTTAACTCTTTCTTATAGTGGAATTAACTGAGAAACTACAATAATGAATAGATTCCATGGAACTCTTCAACAATGGGGTTGAACGTGTAGTCCTTACTAGGAATGACATAATCTGAAGGTTTTCTAAGGGTGGAGACTAAGTAAGAATGGCCCTAAGTTCAAACGAGGAGATTGATATTTTCAACCTTCCACAATGTGCAACAGCTCACGCATGGTTGAATTCTTGCAAGATCCCATTCAAAGTACATCTGTCAAGGTAGATTCTTCGATGATTTGTCCACCATTCAGGCCTTTGAATGGAGCTCACCATAGCAAACAAGCATTTTTTTTTAATATAAAGGAAGTTCGGCAATAGCCTACTCTCCCGGACTTGAATTAAATTAAGAAACAAAGGTACAATAGAAGGGGACTAGTGCCCACGGGACCCCCCAAATCCCACAAAGCAGGGGAAGCTTGAATGAATCCTAGGTTGCATTACAGAGAAGGTTAATCACCCTCTCATCGCCCTCATGCGGGGCCCACTTGGGTTTGAGCTTGTTGTTGATCAAAAGGAGGACTTGATGGTGCCTGAAGGGGGGGGATTTCTTACTGTTAACAATCCTTTTGCCAAGGAGGGATAGTGATTTCTCAATCGACCACTCCCTGGGGGGATCGCCGAAGTTGAGAGCACACCTCTCCCGCCAAATTTTCCACAAGACTTCCCCTCTGATGGCGTTCCAGAGTGTCGCAGAGCAGCCGATCGCTTCTCCCAAAAGGACTTGTTTCCAGCTAAGCTGTTTTTGAAGTCTGATTTTCATTCCAACCGTCTGCCAGATTCTGTAGGAGTTGGGGCAAGTAAGGAAGATGTGTGGGACATCTTCGATAGCCCGGTGGCAGCGTTTGCACCAAGGAGGAATCCCACAAAGTTTGCTAGCCTTATGGTTGGTCCAAATTCCTCGATGAAGAATTTGCCATAAGAGGACAGACTTCTTAATCTCTATAAGGGGGTGCCAGATACCCATGAATTTCATGTCCCACCGAAGCCGCGTCCAAGACAGGCACCACTTCTTGTTGAGGCTGATCTGGTGGTCAACCGTTTCTTTGATGTTCGGGATTTTGAGTAGGCTATTTCCATTGTGCCATTTGAGACCAAGCGGGTTCGGTGTGTCGTGTCCCATGAGAAGGCGAATCTTGTGACGATCCCATGCGAGGCATCGGCTTTGCACAGTGTTCCATTCTTCGTAGGAGATGTTTAAGCAAGGGTCAATATCCTCGAAGTTGATCCAGCTGTTGGTGTCATGTTTCCAGAGGTGTTTCCATTTTTTGAATCCTTTGTTCCATAACCTCTTGGCATTTTGAATGTTCCACGACTCCACACTCCGGATGCCATGTATTGGAAACCAGATAGAGTCGTTTTGTCTGATTCCGGCCGCCCACTTCCAGTCCTCACTAATTCTTGTGAAGCTTTTGACTTTATTCCAGCCCTTCCAAAGGGAGCACACGAGATTGGAGCCTTTCGGGAAGACGGGGATCGGGGAGAATAGCAGGGTCATGATGTCAAGATTCTTCCAGTTTGGGAACCCCATGAGAGCCAACTCATTCTTGTTTCTGAAGATCAGCTTGGCCCACGAGGCCTCCCTATTGCACCAAGCCTTAGTCATCCATTTGGCTGCCAGTTTGTTAGCCATACACCCAATGTCCAAGATACCAAGCCCCCCGCTATCTCTAGGGCTAGTGCAGATGGCCCATTTGATTTTAGGCACCCCCCTTCTGTTATGATCGCCCGTCCAAAGAAAGTTTCTACAAATACTATTCAGTTTGGACAGGCCTTGCTCATTCGGTCTCCAACAAGAAAGGAAATAGATGGTAGAAGAGAGGAGGAACGTGTTGATAACCATCGCACGCCCAGCGAGATTGATTTGCATACCTTTCCAATAGTTAAGCTTGTTTTCGAGTTTGGCCAACACCCAGTTCCATCTCTGCTCCATAGAGATGCCAAACCCCAAGGGGATTCCAAGAAGTCGAAAGATTTGGCCCTGCGGAATGATTTGACAGCCATGATCAATGAGAAGGCCAGGATGATGTCCCACAATAGCCCTAAAGGCGGTCTTAGAGTGGTTGATTTTGGATCCAGAGGCTTCACAAAAGGTAGCAAGACACCTCCAGAAAGTCTCCAGGCTAGTATTATCATTGTGAACGAACGCGTTCATATCATCGGCAAATAGTCTCATGATGATTTGACTGTGGTCGTGAGGCAGCCGGAGGCCTTTGATATTGCCAGACTCCACATGATGTGCCACAAGTCTGCTCAGCCCCTCAGTGGCGATGGCAAAAAGAAGGGGGGCCAGAGGGCACCCTTGTCTAATAGATCTTCTAAGGTGGATCACCTTCGAAAGTTTGCCGTTAACGTTAATTTGGGTCGTTGCGTTTCCGAGAAGGGTCGCGATCATCTTGGTGAATTTCTGACTACATCCGAGATCTTGGAGCAACTGCAGAATATAGTCCCATTCTAGCCTGTCGTAGGCTTTGTCAAAGTCGATCTTGAGGAAAACCACATCTTGGTTAGACTCATTTGCATATTGAATACCTTCCCAAATATCCATAATGGTTTCCAGGATAGACCTGCCTTTGATGAAACCTTTTTGGTCCTCACTAAGCCAAGATCTCAGGTGGCACGAGATTCTGTTGGCAAAGACTTTGGCGATGATCTTGTATCCTGTTTGGAGCATCGTAATAGGCCGCCAGTTCTCGATTCTGTTCTTTTCCCCCTTCTTGTGTATCAACTTGATAATTCCATTATTTAGACAAGAAGGAAGAGCACCAAACTTTAGCGCTTCTTGCCAAACCATCCGGAGAGGGGTGGCAACCACCAGCTTGAAGGATTTAAAGAACTCGTTAGTGAGTCCGTCGGGTCCCGGGCTTTTACCGAGGGGGAGGGCATCAATGACCTCAATGATTTCTGATTCAGAGATAGGGGCATGAAGCAGGGAGTGGAGGTTGGGTGGTATCCTCCGGGGGGAAACCCTAGAAATGGCAGCCATACAGTCCCTTCTATGGTGGGAGAGGGGGTTCGAGGTTCCCAGGAGTCTCGTGAAGTGCCCTTCGATGATGCCAAAATTATCTTCTTCCGAATTGCATACATTGCCATGTGGATCTAGCAGTAGGGGGATCGATTCTCTGTTGTGTTTCCTTTTAAGGATGCGGCACATCTCTTTGGTGGGTTTGTCGGCTTTGCCAGCCCACCACTCCTTGAAGAAAATTTGCAAGTTTTTCCTTTGTATTTCTTCCTCGTATCTCAACACCGCTCTGATTTTTCGGAGACCTTTCTGGGCTTGGTGTTTTCCTTTGTTCACTTCCTCCTCGAGCCGCCAGAGTCTGTGGTAAAGAGCTTCCCTACGAGCCCGCCGCACAGTCTCGAGCATCTTCTTAGTTCTGATCATGATCTTACGAGCCTTCCCCTCAGCGGGTGGGATGGCCCTGCACAAAGCCCTCCTCAATGGGCTTTCGACTTCACCTGAAATAATAGGTGAAAACAAAGGCGGCACAGAGTCTTGCTGGTTCGTCGGGTCGTGTTTTTGACAGGGATTCTCACGATTGTGTGACGGACAAGGAAAAGCACGGACTTCAATCATATGCTCATTGCTTAAGACATAATGTCCTTAGAGAGAACACTTCAAGATGTGATGGCACAGTCAACAAGACTTCACGAGAATGCACCGCGGGGTTGGCTTACCTTTTTTTTTTTAAATAAAAGGAAGTTGCCTTAGCCTAATCTCCCGGACTTTTTTTTTAAATAAAAGGAAGTTGCCTTAGCCTAATCTCCCGGACTTTAATTAAAATAAAGAAAAAAAGTTACAAGTGGATGGGACTAGTGCCCATGGGACCCCCCAAATCCCACAATGCAAGGGAGGAGTATGGCAAGCTAGAGGGCATTACAAATGAGGCAGATAAATTTATCATCACCCTCATGTGGGACCCATTTGGGTTTCAACTTGTTGTTTTCGAGGAGATAAATACAATGATGTCTAAACGGTGGAGATCTCTTATCTCGGGAGATCCTTTTACCTAGGAGAAACAAGGATTTATCGATCGACCATTCCTTAGGAGTTTGGCCAAAATTGACAGCACATCACTCCCTCCAAATCTTCCAGAGAGTCTCACCTCTGATGGCATTCCACAGCCTCGATGAGCAGTCGACCGCCTCACCCAACATCACCTGTTGCCAGTTGATTTGGCTCGTGAGTCTCAATACTCTGGTCACGTGACGCCAGATAACTTGGGACTTGGGATTGGCCTACCCTTGACTATGACTCTCTATTGCAGACTAACAGTCCGATATGGTTCACTTGTATTTGTTCGTGAAAGAGCATAAGAATCATTGCTTGCCATCTTTTCTTTTTTTTTCTAAATGGAGGTTCGGCCGAGGCCTACTCCCCTGGACTTTAACTTTGAAATTGCAACTGTACAAGGAAGGGCATAGTACCCATGGGACCCCCCTTATCCCACAAGAACAGGGGTTTACAAGACTGGGTTAAACAACGGTCAACACTACCACAGGGATAGACAAAATGCAACATCTTTCCAGATTACATGTCCCTTACATGTTGCTGCCAGGAATTGAACCCTCGCCCCCGCCTCAAGAGGTTAAAGTCCGGGGGAGTAGGCCTCGGCCGAACCTCCATTTAAAAAAAAAAAAGATGGCAAGCAATGATTGCTTTTCATCTTTGCTCATCATGCATATCTCCAAATTAATGTCCGAACGTTAGTACGAGTGCATTGTATGTTATATGAGTATATTCCACACGTGTGCTGCATGGCATGTATGCATTTAAGTACATACGTGCATGTACCATTATGTATAGGAGTGCGCATACGCATATATATACATATGGATATGGTGTGTGTGTGTGTGAAATTTTGCATGCATCATTATGTACATGTGTGTACATATGCTCATATATGTGTATACTTGTGTACATTGCTTGGATGTGTATGTTTTCATAGCACAAAAGAACCCATATGTTGATAAAAACCTCAATTCCAAATAAAAAGGTAGGAAGTTCGGAAAAATGAACAAAAAACTAGAAAAGAACCCATAATTTTCCAAACAAATCAGGGAAATTTACCAAAAACATCCTCTTGACTCAAACTATTGATTGCCATCAAAATTTCAATAAATAGCTAAAGCAAAGCTACCAAAATAAGCTTTTACTATCAAATTTAGTGAAATAAAGAGAGGAAAGGAGGGCTATTTACAACGTGAGCAAAATGAGAAAAATGCAAGAGACACAAAAGGACTTCAATTGCTCTATGTTCAAAAGGCCTTAAGCATAGAAATGCTGATTAGTGGTAGTGCCTCTTTGAATAAGGTCTCAAGCTGTACTACACCCAATTTGAAGAATTCTTTGATTGTATATGGGCCTTCCTAATGAGGAAGCCATTTAACTCAAACTTGTGTCTCTAGTTGTGGTCTATGTAGAAGGACCAACATTCCAACTTTTATTTTTCTCTTACACAAATGTCTATCATAAACTCCTTTTCTCTTTTCCTATTTTGCATGCAATTGCCCTTCATCATCCATGCAAACCTCCTCTAGCCTCTTGAGTGATGAAAGTAAGTAGTGGTATTCTAACTCTTCTCAACCTTGTTCAATATTTGACTTGCATATTGGATAATTCTATCCGATTTGTACTCCTTTCTATGTTCAATAAAGGTTTCTCCAACCACATAGGCAATGGCATCCATATGTACATGAAAGTCTTTCGACCAATGAGGAGTAACTAAAATGGGTGATTCCATAAGCTTTTATCTCTAAATCTAATGACCATTTTCCTCTTCTCCTTCCCACTTAAATGAGACATCTTTACTTGTAAGCCTAGTAACTAACCAAACTATGTCTGCATACATCTTGATAAACCTCATATGATATCCATTATTTCCCAAAGAGCTTTGTATCTCCTTTATTTTCTTAGACCTCAAAAACTTCAATATAGCTATAATTTTCTCTGTGTGAGAAGCCATACCTTTGGCGGACATTACATGTGGAAGATGAGTACCCTTTGTCACTAGAAAGTGACACTTGTTAAGCTTGGATTTTAAATTAGTTCCCCTGTATCATTTGAAGACCTATTGTAGGTGTGCATGATGATTATCTAATCAATTCATGGGAGTAAAAGTACTATTACCTATGAAGGAGGAGTTATCATCCATGAAAATCCAAAGACCTTCCAAAAGTTGGTGTCTAGAGATAAGGTTCACTATCCTATTCAAAGTGGTAGTAGCATTTTTCAGTCTGAAGGCCTTCTTTATGTAGAATAAGTGCCCTAGGGTGTGATGAAAGCCATCTTGTCTTGGTCCTCTAGATCTAATCATACATGTTAAACCCATACATGTGTGTTCAACTAGTTACTCAATAACATATTCTATGAATGGCATAGAGGACTATTAAACGCTGTGTTAAATGCTGTTGGTTCCTTCTAACTATCAGAAGTGCGTTTAAGTGATTCTTGGGTTCTTAGGAGTGGAAGGGGGCTGTTAGACAGAGGCCCTGTACTTATTTCCCAAACTCATTGCTCACACCCATCACTATACTAATGCTGAGAGCACTATCAAAGATTGTCGTACTTAGATATTACCGTCACAGTCTTAGCTCAACCACGGGTATCGAATACGCAAGATGCTATGTTGCGGCTACACATAAACTTACTGGAAATACCAGGACAGGAGTAATCGTCAACCTTTACCGAATGTAGATAAACAATCAGACAACACTGTAGACACAGAGAGTATTCGTTCAACCTTCACAGAAAACAATCAGATCACACCGTAGACACAAAGAACTCGATAGTTCAAACACACCGTACTGAAAACTCAGTGCGCAACTTAGAAGACCCTTACTGTACTTAACTTTACTGTATGAAGACAGATTCCAACACTGCAGACAACACCATACAGATCTGAATACCAGGACGCTACCACAGTTGCATCAGACTTCACCAACCACTGGCAGAACATTCCAAGAAGGGGTAACACACAATGCGCGGGCTAACACCACAACTCAATAGAGATTCACAAACAACTTACTCAGACAACAGTCCACAATCTATTAGCTGTGAATGGAACTCTCAGCCTCAATAGAGGTCGATAGGTAACAAAACACAGACACACACAGTACAATCGGAGTACACAGAAGTTAGACAACAGCGCTACAGTAGTGTTCAGGCAATCCTCCAGACGAACATTCTGGTGATTCCACAAATCGTCTCACTAGTTAACAACAGAACAGATGTCGATGGCAGACAAGACAAGAGACGAACACGTATTCAGAATACAGGAGATTATGCAAATGACACTACAGACAACGCCCGATCAGTCACCCAGACAGACAGTCTGATGATCCGTCCCGTCCTCGTCTCTGCACGTCTTCTTGATTTATATAACTTTTTTACAAACTGTTTGTAACTACTTTTTCACTCGTGCAAACAAGATTCAGTTATACAATCTTCCGATCCGGCGACCGCTAACACTCTGGCACGCACGGTGGACTCGAACCCGCAGGTTTTACAAAATTATTGCTCATCTATGATTCCTTCTAAGTACAAAATTTCTAGCTAATCTAAAGGTACGGGCGATCTTTTTCTTGAGGATTTCTAATAACTGTTTTAGGGTGTCCGGTTCTAGTAATTGTGCATCTATACGTACAGAGCTTAGGGCTATGGCTTCAATTAGCAAAATTTCTGCTTGGGTTTGCAGAAAGGCTTCCTGTAAGTAAAATTCATTGGATAAAGCCGCATCTCTTGAAATCTTCATTTCGGCAATCTGTTGCTCCATCTTCTGTACTCTTTCTTTCTGGTTTTCCAATTGATTCTCTCTTCTTTCGATTTCTTGAATCTGAAAGTTTACTGTTCTTTCATATGATGTTTTTTCGTGTCTGAGATCTGCAATTAGCTTCTGTGTCTGCGCTTCCTTGGTCAGATAATGCTTGAGCATATTGTTTACATCTGATAGGTTTTCTTTTGTCCGTTGTAGTTCTTCTTCTGTTAACTTAGCTTGCGTCTGTTGCTCTTGACTCTGCTGCACTAATTCTTGTAGCTGAATTCTGGTTTCTTCGAGCAAGTTTCCTAAGGCGATCCTTGCATCGTCTTTGTCCTGGATATCTTGCTTCATTTTTCTGATTTCCTCATTTGCAATCTGTAATAACTCTTCTTTATTTGTGAGTTCTGCCACGGCTGCATCTCTCTGATTGGCAATCGTCTGTTGTTCGGCAATTTGAGCTTGGAGCTAGGCAATTTGTGAGTTGAGCTGATGGTTTTCGGCTTTAACTGCATCTATCTCTTCTTGCAGTGGCGTGATATCTGCTTCTAGAATGTCCACCTTGTGTTGTAGCTCATTGCGGATGTTGTCTGTGGCTTCTTTCATTTGGATTGGCAGTTGTTGTGATAGGTTAATGAGTAATTGACCCATGTTGGCCAATTCAGAAATTACGGGAATCGACGGAAGTGGCAATTGAGGTCGTGGTTGGGATGAGGAGGCGGTGAGCAGTTGTTGGGAGTTCGGTGGAGAGTAGTTGAGGGAGGAGGATGAAGAATCAGTGGGTTCGGCAGGGTGAATGGGTTGGATGGGGATAATGGGGTCGATGGGTGGTTCCTGTGGGGGAGTGGGAAGGACAGTTTGAGATGTTACCTGATCTACATTTTGTTGTGCAGTGTCTGCTGCTGTGGATTCAACTGCCTTAAGCAGTCTTTCGAACGCTTCTTTCGCAAGTTGTTCTTCATATGCTTGTTGTTCCTTTTCAGACTGTTGCTGTGATGCTTCTTCGGTAGATGTTGTGTCAGCTTCAGTATGATTTTCCTGTTGTTGCTCCTGGGAAGATTATGCGGAGGATTCATTCTGCATTGATGTTGTGGTGTCGTGGAATGTTTCCTCGTCCTGTTTTTCTTCTTCTTTGTCGTCATCTTTGTTTCCTTCGGCAGATCCTTGTGCTTCACTCTCAGAAGAACTAATTCGGATCCTTTTTCTGCGGAAGAGCTGGTTTAGTTCCTCTTCATCTTCTTCTTCATCGTCCCATAGTTGTATTGATTCTTCATGTCGCAGAACAGGTCCTCGGGGTGGTGGTTGTGCTGCGAGTATTGCCGGAAAAAGGAATGAAAGGATGTGCGGCAATCTAGATCTCGGCATGCCTCCCTTGTTTACCTGTTTCATAATGGACACGCACTCTCGGTGAATGCGGTGGAAGAAGAAGGATGCGAAGTTGACTGGTTCTAGCGCAGCTAATTCTATGGCGGAGTAGAAGTGGCAGGATATTCCATAGGTGCGTTTCTCTAGGTTGAGTATGGCTACTAAGAACTGGAGAGCTGATTGTTCTGGTTCCGGTCGGCAGAGAATCACATACTCGTTGGATGAATGCCTAGGAAATAACTCTACCATTCTAGTGACTGTCAGACTTGGGCCATTTTCTCGACCTTGCGAAAGGAGTCTAAAGGCTTCTGCAAAAGATTGGAATGTGATGAGTGTATGGGATGGGAGGGAGGTGATCGGCCAACTGTGCTCGCTGGCAGGTGTTTTGGCGATGGCGGAGATGATTTGGGCGAAGAATGGGTGG
Source organism: Ceratopteris richardii (assembly GCA_020310875.1). Lineage (NCBI taxonomy): Eukaryota > Viridiplantae > Streptophyta > Polypodiopsida > Polypodiales > Pteridaceae > Ceratopteris > Ceratopteris richardii. Next base: position 192,704,437 of record CM035406.1, read on the forward strand.
GACTCCACTGAATGCCAGGGCAGATCAGCGAAGTTGTTAAGCCCACGAATGCGGAGGAACTCTCCTACGTCTGCAGGGAGTCCATCACGGAAGGCGGCGTAGTTAGCCAAAGCTTCCATGGCGCACACAACGATAGTAAACACAAGCACGCAGAGCATAGGGTAAGCACACAGAGCACAAATCACACAAACACAATAGCGTTTTTCAGCGAAACAAAAAAGGTTAAGTAGATGCGTCGCAGTGGAGAGCAATGAAGGATGATTAATCATCGCACGGTATTGAATTGATAATTCTTAACTTCGGTGTGCATGCGTGGGTAGCTGGCAAGAGCAGGGCGGCCGTGGACATAATTAGGTATCAAAACTTGGATATTTATAGATTTATTTTATTAGGCACGCAAAATAAAAGAAAAGAAAAGAAAAGAAAAGAAAAGTGAAGGGAACGCCAAAAGACGCGGCCAACCGCAAAACGTTTCAGTGCGGGTTAGACGTGTGTAGATACGGCCGCAGCTTCAAACCGTTAATGACTTTCGGAAGAGGGATTTCGATCAACGTAGTCAACCGAAAAGTTGATGGGCCCACTTGCTCAGAAATTCGGTAGGGACCAAACCATCGCAACTTGAATTTGCCAGCAGAGCGATTCGACTTTGCATTGTACAAGAGTACAAGTTGTCCCACCGAAAAAATTGGGGTCTTTAGATATCGGTCATGTGTTCGAGCTTGTCTTAGCTGTACTTCCTGCATAGTCAAAAAACTATGCCATCGTTGCTCGTCTAATTCTCTGAGTGTATCCAACCGAAAGGACAGTGATTCTTCCGATAGTAGTTTCTGGTTGATGGCTACTCGTAAACTGGGTTAACTATCTCCATCGGTGCTATTGCTTCTAATCCATAAGCCAATTTGAAAAGGGTTAATCCTGTTGTTACCTTGTATGTAGTCCAATATGCCCATAATACTGCAGGCAACAGTTGATCCCATCTTTCCGGTGCTTCCATAATCAATTTCCGAAGCATATTCAACAAAGTTTTGTTTGTACTTTCAGCCAAACCATTAGCACGAGGATAATAAGGAGAACTAAACTTATGCGTAACCTGGAACGAATGTGTGAGTACTTTCATTACATTGTTGACAAAATGAGTGCCTTGATCTGTAACAAGTTCTAGTGGTAAACCAAAACGTGGAAAGACATCGGTTAGCAGACACTTTGCTACCGCAACAACTGTAGCAGACCGTAAAGCCCAGGCTTCTGCCCATCTGGTAGCATAATCAGTACATGTCAAAATATAACGATTGTTACTGAGGATTGTTGGTGGTGTAATAGGTCCAGTGAAATCTAGACCCCACTTCTGAAAAGGTTCTAATGGCAAGACAGGTTGTAGTGGAAAATAATGACGTGGTAACAGCTGTCCAGACCTCTGACAATTATCACATTTTTTTACAAACTACAATACATCCCTGTACATAGTAGGCCACCAGAGACCACTTTGCAAAATTTTTCGGTGTGTTAAGTCTGCCGCAAAATGGCCACCGGAAGGAATTGAGTGAGCCAAAGTAATAACTAATTTAACTTCATGTGGTGGAATACATCGAAGTAAAATTCCAGTATGATCCACATAGTATAATTCCCCAGCAATCAACCGAAATCGGCGGCTAAAAATTGTAATTTTCTTGCGTATTGTCGTAGAAGTCTGAGATGGAAGGCATCCATCAGTGAGAAAGGTCAATATCTGATCATAGCATGTAGATGGCATAGGCGGGCCTGTAATTTCATCATTAGTTGGTTCAGAGACATAAATTGCTGGTGTTGTGTCATCTACACCGACCGGAGCTTCACCGGAATCTAAGCGAGACACAAAATCTGCTAAGGCATGTGAACTGCCTGGCCGATGAATGACTTCGTAGTCAAATTCTTGTAAAAGTAGAACCCATCGTGCTAATCGACCTCCTAGATGTTGTTGCCGAACCAGATAAACAAGTGCAGCATGATCTACATGAAAAGTAAATCTACGGCCCAGCAAATAATTCCTGAATTTCTTGACAGAATATACTAAACCTAGACATTCTCTTTCTGTTACAGAGTAATTCTTTTCAGCAGGGGCCAATCTTCGACTTGCATAGTACACTGGTCTGAACCACTTATCGATTTGTTGCATTAGAACGCTTCCTATTGCTATATCTGAAGCATCAACAAAGACATGAAATGGGCGATTCCAGTCGGGAGGCTGTAAGATGGAAACTTGTGTTAATAAACAGTTTAAACGATCAAATGCCATCTGACATTCCTGAATCCACTCAAACTGTCAAGGAGTCTTGGTGATTAATCTGTTCAGTGGTATTGCCAAGTGAGCAAGCCATCGTAAGTGTCGTCCATGCCATCTTACTTGGCCATGAAGCGCATTACTTCCTTTGGTGTAGTGGGCACCGAAGCTTCTAACACAGCTTAAATTTTATCTGGGTCTACTTGTATACCTTGTGCAGATACAATGTGGCCAAGTAGCTTGCCACATGAAACCGCAAACCCGGATTTGTTTGGGTTCAAGCAGAGTTTGTATTCTCTGCACTTTTCAAAGCAACACCGTAAATGGAACAAGTGTGCTACCATCTTGCCAAATAACGAAAAATCATCAAGATAAACTTGCATAAATGATGTAAGGTACGGGGAGGATATTTCTTGCATGCATCTTTGAAAAGTACTAGGGGCATTTCTTAAGCCAAACCACATAACAATACATGCGAACACGCCCCAGTTGGTTATGAAGGCGGTCTTCGGTATATCCTGTTCAGCCATTCTAACTTGATTATAACCACTGTATCCATCTAGGAATGAGTACATTTCATGTCATGCTACTCTATCAAGCATTGTGTCCAGAAAAGGTAGCAGAAATGGATCCGGCACCGTAGCTGCGTTTAGTTTCCGGTAATCTACACATATTCGTAACTGCTTATTCTTTTTAGGGACAATAACAATTGGTGAGATCCATTCAGCATGCTCTACTAGTACAATAAATCCCACTTTGAGTAGCCTATCAAGTTCTGCCTTTACCTGTGATGCGTAGTTTGGATTCATCCGGTAGCTGGGTTGCTTAAGTGGTTTTGCTTCCGGCCTCAGCATGACCCTGTGTTGATAGATGCGCGGATCCAGACCTTTCATGTCTTTGTAATCCCATGCAAATACATCAAAAAATTCTTGAAGTAGTTGAATTAAATCTGCTTGAAATAATTCTGGTAAGCTCTCTTTTATTTTAACAGGTCGTGGATTTGCTTCATCTCCTAAATTGTAAGTGGTCAGTTGATCTTCTGGAACATAAAATTGTCGAGGCTTCTCTGTATCATCAGCTGGCTTAAACAGTTGTTGTAGATCAGCGTCATCTATGGTAGCCTTATCTTGTTTCATATCTGTTTTTGTTACAGGCATCAACGTACACACTGTAGGATTCCAGTTATCTACAACAGATTGTAGATCAACAGTTCCTAGGGAGATCAAGTCAATGTTATTTTTCAGAAACTCTTCTTCTTCATCATCTGACAACCCATCTAGCATATGAACTGGTTCCGCAAAATACGGTCTAGCATGCAACTTGCAAGGTTGTATAGCATCTAATTTTACAACGTATTTACGATTATTATCCTTAAAAGTGAGTTCCTGTGCAGACCAATCCTGTATCACCTTAGCGTGCTTCAGCCAAGGTCGGTCGAAAAGGAGGTTGTAATCAAGAGTGGATTCCGGTAAATCTAGTATGACAAAGGTCATTTAAAATGTTGTACCTTGTAAATTGATTGGTACATTTCGTACAAGTCCTATGGGATGGACTCTTGATTGGTCGGCCATTCTGACAAAAAACTGCACTAGTTCGAATTCGGTCCACCCTAACTTTTTACACAGTGCAGCAGTAGCAATGTTGACACCAGATCCTCCATCAATTAGTACCTGTGTGATTTTATGGTTTTTATACCATACCGTAATCAAAGGAACTGAATGATCGACCGTAGAATCAGGTTCCGGTTGCACTGTTGCTATCGCTGGAATGCAAGAAAGCACAGGACTGAACTGCTGTTGGAATTGTTGTCGAACCCCTAGTACTAGTGCAAGTAATTGGCCCAGAGGAAGAGTAATGGATGCCTTAGATAAAATTTCCCAGGCCTTTTGTGATTGGATTGTATTTTCCACAGGTTCTGAAGACGATGCGCCTACTGAAGATGATGTGCATGTTGCTGAATTGGAATCCTGTTGTTGTGTTCCTTCTTTGGTTAACGGAGTCTGGGTTACCAGAATAGGATCTGGGAAGACTGGAGGTTTTGCGATGGTCCATTGACTAGCTTTATCCTACATCCTTTGTTGTTCACGTATGCCTGGTTCAAATATTTTTGCTGCTGGTTGCACTTGTTTACCAGAGCGGATCTGAATTACTGCAGCGTGCATTTCTACTAGTGTGATTTGTACCATATTAGCCATTGGGTTTTGACGTTCTTTCTTCCTTTGATCATACTCAGCTCCATCCTTACAAAATCTTCTGATGTGACCAAATTCACCACAGAAATGACAGCGCGGTGGTGGTAAATTGGGATTTTCTGGTGCTGGTCCGGTCTGCCAGCGGTTTGCATTATAGTTATTATTTCTCTGTCCTCTATAATTTTGATATCCTTGTTGCTGGTTGTTTCTCATTTGCGGAGGTACATAGTGATTGGCTGGCTGCCCTGGTTCCTGTATAATTGCATTGGCAGTTGTTGTTCCCTGCACTTTGGCGTTATATGCACAGTTTTCGGTGGTGTGTCCGGTAGTGTTACAGATAGCACAAAACAACTGATTAAGTGCACAAGTGGCACTAGTATGGCCTGAATTCTTGCAGGTAGTGCAGTACATCTATTTGGTCGGATCTTCAACGACATTTTTATTTGCTTTTAACCACTCCAGATCTTCTGTAAATCCTCCAACCTTGTTTTCCAACTGCAAAGCCATTGTGATCACTGCATCTAGCGTCATAGCTCCTACACAGCGTATGATCATAATCTGTTTAAGTTGTGGAGTCAAGCCATTGATGAACCATTGAGTAATAACGTCATCCGGTAGGTTGGCATGTGCTGGTGGTAACTGCCTCAAATGAGTGCTGAATAGCGTGGCATATTCTTGTACTATTTGATTTATCTTCTGCCTATTGTTTTGCAGGTAGTCAAAAATTTCGGTTGGATTCTTCTTTAGCCTGAATCTCTGCAAAAAGGCATCCCTTATTGCTTCATAGGTGCCGAAATGGTTAATATCATATTCTGTAAGCCATCTAGCTGCTTCGTTGACCAATGTCGATTGGAAAACAATAGCCTTATATGCCGGATCAGGTGGATGGTTGAGTACTGCGTAGCTTATCTCAAATGTGCGTACATGAGCATCCGGGTCATCACCTAGGAATCCACCGAATTTGGTGTACGTTACTCCCGTTGGAGTCGGCCTGGGTATACATAGTTGTTGTTGTTGTTCGTTCATCGTGCTGATGGTTGTATGGTGACTATCTCCTGTATCTCGGGGCTGAATATTTGAACTATCGGAATCTATATTGTCGGGCTACGCACTTTCCGGTTCGATAATCTTGTTCATTAGGTTTCGAATCTCGGTTTCGAACAAGCTACCTTCCTTCTTGATGTCAAATGTAGGGAAACTGATTCCTAATAGCGGTGACTGGGCTGAAGATTCACCGAGAAATGGTAAATTTCACCAAAAAACTGCGATCTTTCAGCAACTGTTACCGAAATATCACCGGAATGTGTTGAATTTTTGCCAAAACAAGGTGCTTTTTTGCCTTGGCTAAAGTGTTTCTAGTCGTAAATAGATTTAAATCTTTACCCAATGTTGTTAAACTAACTTCAGGCTCCGTCGTGGTAGATTCTGGAGTTACTATATCTTCGACAGACTGTGCCGAAATAGTACCGAAATTCACCAGAGGCGTAACACGTTCCACCGGAATATGACCGGAATCACTACTAACGTTCTTTACTTTCTTGACACCTGAGTTAGACCTAGTTGTACTTCTACCTCCCGGAGTCATTTTTAGTAAATTAAGTACCCCAGGCTGGCGGTTCTTTGGATACGTTTCACCGGATCGAGTAACCGGCATGTATCATCTTTTGTACTAATCGCGTACTGTTACTGTCGATTAAAAATTTACAGTCACGTTTCCATAACAGGTTTGCAACAATCCGATCTGTTGCCACCTTCCCATAGATAAATGGTAATCTTGATAACACTTTCGACAAATAAATGGCAATCTTGATGCCACCTTCCCACAGACGGCGCCAGTGTTAAACGCTGTGTTAAATGCTGTTGGTTCCTTCTAACTATCAGAAGTGCGTTTAAGTGATTCTTGGGTTCTTGGGAGTGGAAGGGGGCTGTTAGAAAGAGGCCCTGTACTTATTTCCCAAACTCATTGCTCACACCCATCACTATACTAATGCTCAGAGCACTATCAAAGATTGTCGTACTTAGATATTACCGTCACAGTCTTAGCTCAACCACGGGTATCGAATACGCAAGATGCTATGTTGCGGCTACACATAAACTTACTGGAAATACCAGGACAGGAGTAATCGTCAACCTTTACCGAATGTAGATAAACAATCAGACAACACCGTAGACAGAGAGAGTATTCGTTCAACCTTCACAGAAAACAATCAGATCACACCGTAGACACAAAGAACTCGATAGTTCAAACACACCGTACTGAAAACTCAATGCGCAACTTAGAAGACCCTTACTGTACTTAACTTTACCGTATGAAGACAGATTCCAACACTGCAGACAACACCGTACAGATCTGAATACCAAGACGCTACCATAGTTGCATCAGACTTCACCAACCACTGGCAGAACATTCCAAGAAGGGGTAACACACAATGCGCGGGCTAACACCACAACTCAATAGAGATTCACAAACAACTTACTCAGACAATAGTCCACAATCTATTAGCTGTGAATGGAACTCTCAACCTCAACAGAGGTCAATAGGTAACAAAACACAGACACACACAGTACAATCGGAGTACGCAGAAGTTAGACAACAGCGCTACAGTAGTGTTCAGGCAATCCTCCAGACGAACAGTCTGGTGATTCCACGAATCGTCTCACTGGTTAACAACAGAACAGATGTCGACGGCAGACAAAACAAGAGACGAACACGCATTCAGAATACAGGAGATTATGCAAATGACACTACAGACAACGCCCGATCAGTCACCCAGACAGACAGTCTGGTGATCCGTCCCGTCCCCATCTTTGCACGTCTTCTTGATTTATATGACTTTTTTACAAACTGTTTGTAACTACTTTTTCACTCGTGCGAACAAGATTCAGTTATACAATCTTCCGATCCGGCGGCCGCTAATAGCACCTATCTAGATATGTCACCTTGTTAAGTGATCTAAAATCCGCACATGTCAAAATTTTATTGGTGCTATTTTTGGATACAATCAACATTTTAGAAAGCAATTATGAGTGCTCTCAAAGGATAATAATGTCAGTATCCTCCATTTTCATGATATCTTGGTAAACAACTTTAACCTACTTTAGATTCAACCTATATCATTAGCCCTCACGAGTTTGGATCCTTATATTAGTGGGACTTTATGTTCCCAAAAACTTGAACGAACTCTTTTCACATCCTTGTAATGCGAGGTAGATACATTAGCATAGGTTTTCATAAAACAGGTTACCTTTGACAATAACTTAGGATGATCCCATAACCATGTGGTAATGAGTATGGGATTAGGGATTTCCTGAGTACCTAGGTCAATTTCTTTGACTGGATTCCATTCCATCAATGTGTTTGGAGGCTCTTCCTCATCTATACCGTTTGCATCTTTCATAACTTTCCTCCACATAGGCTTTGTGTCATATGCAAGAGCACTTTGAATATCAATCTATTCTTCCTTTTCTTGTGTCCATTTAGGAGGAATTTCATTGATAGGAAAATAAGCTTTTTTAATAGGTTTTTTTGCCTTCTTTGTGCAATTGGTTTCCTTATTGATATTTGAATTATCTTTGATTTCCTTCATCATCCACTCAAACCTCCTCTGTTCTCTTGAGTGATGAGAGTCTATAGTGGTACTATAATCTTGTCAATCTTAGTCAATATTTGGGTTTCATATTGGATAATCCAATTTGTACTCCTGAATATGTTCAATACGGACCTCCCCAATTTCATAGGCAATGGCATCCATATGTACATGGAAGTGATTTGACCTATGAGGAGTAACTAAGATAGGTCATTCCATAATCTTTGACAAGCCTTTCCTTGATGTCATCAATGCCCTCTTAATGATCACATGTAAAAGTCAAGTCAACTACATACACACATAAGTAGACAAATGCTTTACCTTCTCTTTTCACTACAAGAAATAAGGGAGCATTGGGACACCCCGCAATTAAGAAAATTGACTAGCATCACTTATGTGATGCCCTAGCCAACGAGCATCACATAAGCAATGCTAGAGAAAAAAAGGCCTACTTGCATAAGCATTGATCACGGTTGCATATATGATTGTATTAATGAACATCGCAAGTAGCATCGTAGGGTAGAAATGCTACATGTGATGCTCAAAACAATTTTGGGATGCAAAAGCATCATATAAATGAAGTCCTCCACATACAAAAAAAAAGGATATATCCCAAAAAATTTGTGCCCGGATTTGACGAGAGCTTGGGCTCAAGGGAGAAAGAGAGAGAGAGAGAGAGAGAGAGAGGGAGAGAGAGAGAGAGAGAGCACACATGTGCATACGAGAGTGTGCACACATACACAGACATACAAAGGTACCTACATACATGCATTTGCATACATACATACCCATATACATACACACATATGCATACACACACAGAAGCGAAACATACATACACATATACACACACCCATCCACACATACATATACACATACACACATATATACATACACACATGAAAACACACACATAAACATAAACACACACATACACTTACATGTGTAGATACAAACACATAAGAGACACATACATGCACATATAACCACACACTAAACTCACATACACACATACATATGCATACACACATACACATACATACATAGATATACACACATATATACTTACATACAAATAGATACACATACATATGCAGATACACACAAACATACAATCACATACATACACACACATGCACACACATGCATGCACACACATATACATACACAAACATATGCATACCCACACATACCTACACACACATATGCATATACACACACACATACAGTTACATACAGATACAAATGCACATGCATAGATGCACATATACATACACATAGAGACACATGTACATACACACATGAACATACACACATATACATACACAGACATAGACACATATACATGCATACACATACACACACATACATACACACATAGATAGACACATATACACTCACATGCATACAAAACACATGTATACACATGCATATGCATACATACATACACACATGCATACACACATATAAGCATACACACACATATGCATGCACACACATACACATATACACACACATGCAATCACATACACACATATACATACACACACATACACATACACACACATATACATACACACACATACACATACATACACATGTACATTCACAAACATAGAAACATACACATACACATATGCACACATGAACATACACACACACATATAAAAACACATACATAGACTCACATGCATACACAAGTATATGTGTACACACATACACACATGCATACACACATATACACACACACACACATTCATACACACATACACATATCCACACATAAAGTGAAATACACACATATATATACACATGCATACACAGACATACACATACAAACACATATACATACACACATTAACACACACATACACATACACACACATATACACATATACACACACATACATTCACATGCATATGCATACATACGTACACACATGCATACACACACACACATATAAACATAGGCATACACACACATATATACACACACATATATACACAGACATACACATATACATCACAAGCATACACACATATACATACAATGCATACAGAGATATACACACATTCATAAATTCACACACATATACATACACACACATACACAAATACACATACACACTTATATACATACACATCCACATAGACACACCCACATAGACACACACACATACACATATACACAAGCACATACAATCCCATGCATACATACACACATGCATACACATGCATATGCATGCATACATACACACATGCATACACACATATACAAATACACACAAATATGCATACTCATGCATACATACACACACATGCATACAAATGCATATGCATGCGTACATACACACATACACACACATATGCATTATCAATGTATACATACATACATACCTACATACATACATACATACATACATACATACATACATACATACATACATACATATACATACACATACATACACATATACACATACACACACATGCATACACACACATATACATACATATACACATACACATACACACACATGCATACACATACACACATGCATACACATGCACACATACACATACACACACATATACATACACACACATACACATATACACACACATACAGACACACACATACACATACACATGCATAGACATGAATATGCATACATACACGCATGCATACACACACACATAGACACACATGCATACCCATGCATACACACAGATACACTCACATACACACATAGACATACACATGAATACATGCACATACACATACATATATATACATACACATGCATACATACACATACAGATACACACACATACAGATACACACACATACAGATACACACATACACACATAAATATACACATACACACATATATAAGTACAAATGAATAGAAACATATGCATACACATATACACATGCGCATACACTCACATGCATACATACACACATGCATACACCTCCATATGCATATATGTTTACACACATGCATACACACCTACATAAACATACACACACAAACACATACACTCACATACACACACACATATATATATATATAGATGCATACACACACATGCACATATACATACAGACACATATGCAGAAAGTTGCATATACACATACACACACATGTACCTACACACACATAGACACACACACATACACATACAAACAAACATACTGTTAACTGTGTTTATGATTGATTTTTTGGCACTAACATGTCTCCATTGTGTGGAATAGATGTTTGACTATAGGTACTATGAAGATGGAAAATGTGTGCTATGTGAAAGAGAAGCACTAGAATGTTGTGCTAAAATTGAGCTTGAAGGGGACTTGCCAATGTTGTTACCTTTGGTTGCAGCTTAAAAGCTTGTTGCAGTATGGAGGCCATTAATGAGGGTAGAGAAGCACATGCGGAATTGGCTTGCAAGGGGCTTATACGATCAAACATCATTGTTGGCTAGATGTTGTTTGTATGCTGTGGGAAATATGAGCATGTTCAGGATGCACTCACTTGTTTTGAGGAGATGAGGTCAGAGGGTGTCCCAACCAAGGTGTTATAGTTTCATGTTCATTGAAAGCTTGTAGCAGCATAGAAGCCTTGGATAGAGGTCAGCTACTCCATGAAGAACTCAAAAACATGGGGCTCATCAAAGATCATGATGTGGCAAGTGTAGTAGTAGACATGTATATGAGATGTGGGTCCCTTTTGGAAGCTCGTGATGTCTTTGATAGATTGCAAACTCGTGCTATTGGTAAGTGTCTAGAAGCTATGAGTCGTGAATGTCCTTTCCATGGTTATGGTTGTGAAGTGATACGGCGAAATTCTTCAGCATGGGACTTGTATTTTGGCGACCAAAGAATGATTGATCTGCTTCCATAAGGCCTTCATAAGTTACTGTTGTTAAAAGTGTTTTCTTTGTTACCAACATTGATTTGGGAATTATATGATTATGATCTGCAAAAAGTAATTGATGTGCAAATTGTAGAAACCATTTGCAATGCTGAAAGGATATCCTTTTTCAATGTTGAACTAGTGGTCTCTGCTTGTTTATATTGCCCTATGGTGTAATTGTTAACGTTTACTAGTGTGGATTCGAAAAATCTCGGCGTATACTCCACCCAAATGAAGAGGGCAACGATGATTAGATGCTCTCTAGGATGAACAAAGCATCAGAAATTTGCAGAAAGGAGTGAAACTCCATCGTAGTGCCCTGAATTGAACCCCGAAGGGTAGAAAAGACAATATGCAAAGTTTGTCAAATGTTTCATTTCAAGTTACGAACAGCTATTTCACGTTGATCTCTTCCAAATTACTCGGAAAATGACAAACACATTGAGATGTGTTCAAAAATTTTTGAAACACTTTAGAGGATAAATACGTTCTGCTATGTTTTGATGCACTTAACGTGACGCTATTTCTTAATACATTAATGAGTGTCTTCCATTCCATTTCTTTAAACTGTTTGATTACTTTCACTTTGTACGTGCATTAACATAGAAATCGATTTATGGATTCTCAGTGGTAATTCGGATTAACCCTTGGTTGTGAGTATATTTTAAAAATGCATTTACTGGTTGGGCCTCTTTTGAGATTGAGGCTTCTTCTCTGTGCAAATGGGAAGTTCACCTCCATGAGCGAAGATACTTGTCAATAAAACAAGCTAATATTGCTTTGAGATGTAGTCACACTCCAAAAAATTATGGGCATAAACATAACCATAAGCTGTTGGGTGTTTGTGCCTGTACGTGAGAAAATGCATATGGGGTGTGAGAAGTGAAGTGTGGTGAAAGGTAAGGTGATTTGGTGTTTGGTTATATGGGTGTGCAAGTATAAGAGTGAGTGTGTGAGAGAGAACACGAGGGAAAGCAGAGGATGTGTGTGTGTGTTTGTGTGCATGAGAGTGTGGTGTGCGAGTGGGCATGAGTGTACATGCTTGTGTATGTGAAGGGTAAGAGGGGGGAAGAGGAGAAAGCACGAGCCTATGAAAGTGTGTGTGAGAAATTGAGTGTGTGCAAGTGAGAGAACACGAGGGAAGATGCATGAGAGTAGGTGTGCACGAGAGGCAGGTGTGAGTAAGGAGAGAGTGGGGTCATGAGGACCAACCATCCAAGTTGGCTTCGATATGCATATACCCTCGGGTTCCCATTTTTCTCCACCTATTCCAAAACACTTCGAAATATAATTGTGGGCTTAGACCGACAAAAGCCGACTTAGCATCAGAAGTTTGATCAAAGATCCTTGCATGTAAGGCACTTTCCCTTGGATCTAGGACACAACATTCTGGTGCATTTACCAAGAAGCATATGTGCTAGTGCATAGACAAAGGAAGTATCCATCATGAGATAGTTGTGGGCTCTAGGTAATCCAAGTGGACCAATTCCACTAGATTTGAGCAAAATAAAGGCTTGTATAATCACCTTTCTCTTGGGCATTAGGACTCAACAAATACACACATATACATTCACATGCATAATTACACTTACATGCTTACACATACATATGCATACATACACACATGCATACACACATGTATACATAGGCATAGACACATATACACATACATACACACATACAAATACACATACACACACATATGCATACACATATACAATATATACACTCACATACATGTATGTATGTATGTATGTATGTATGTATGTATGTATGTATGTATGTATGTATGTATGTATGTATGTATGTATGTGTGTGTGTGTGTGTGTGTGTGTGTATATATATATATATATATATATATATATATATATATATATATATATATATATATATATATATATATATATATATATATATATATATACATACATACATACATACATACACATGTGTGTACACACACACATATGTACATATACACACATAAAATCACATACACATATACACACATACATGCATAGATACACACATACATACACACATACACATACACATACACACATACATGTTGGTGCAATAAAAACCAAGCGCCCCACATACTTGGTTAATTAGAATAACTCTTATGGGACTCTATATGATCAACCTCTTGTAAAAGTCCTTCAAATTTACCTTTGTAAAAGTGTTCTACAACCACGAGGAAGTTAGAAAGCATCAAATCTCAAAGTATTTGGTAGTTGAGTAATGAGAAAATATATCCTATACTTTAGGATTCACTTTTAGGTGAACTTTTAAATTTGAATTCAAAAGTTTGGCTCCAAACTCAACTTTAAAAGGAGGATCAAAAACATCCACGTGATATCTCAATTCTATGAGATCATTAGAGAAGCCATATTGTGATTTTGAAGAGCTCACTCTATAGCTCACTCACACTTCTCAGATTGTGCAATTGATCATTGCCAATGACATTGTATTTGTACATGTTTTAATACGTACATTTTATCATATCTTCACTTCACTTCTCTATCATGACTACATCAGAATAGTGATCTTCTCAAAGCTTGTTGTCAGTGCATGATTGATCATTTGCAATGATTTAAAGCATGATATGTTCATTATATTGTCTACTTTATTGATAGAGAATCTCATTGTCATTAATCATCTCAATCATGAGATATTAGCATGACATTGCTCTCTCCTTTGTTGACTGATGCACCCCGAGACGTTCTATGAATTGCTAAACATCATTCTCAGTGTGTAATCCATCATTTTTTATGAAATCACTCATGATTGGTAGCTATCTAAGCTAATTAGGTTTCCCCAAAAGGAATTAATCCAATTGCTACTATGTTCAGAGAACTATTCAAAACACTGAACAAGTGTAGAGACAAGAATAGCAAGTTTTTTTGTCTTATCAATTCCTACTCATTTGTTTTAATCCTTTGATTAGTGGATAATACTTCTAACGTCATATATGATCATTTATGATCATTAGCTAGATAAAGAGTCCCACTACACTATCCAACAACTATTCTTGGTAGGTGTAAAGCAGGTTCAAGCAACGCCACTTCATCTCTGAAGACTATCAATCATCTCCTCCAATGGTGGTATCAGAGCAACAACAAGACAGATGGGAGATGGATTTCCTTCCTTCATTGACAAATTTGACAGAAGCAACTACTCAGTATGGTCACTAAGGATGCAAGCCTACCTTCAATGGAGATTTCTATATGGATACATCTCAAGAGATGAAGAGATTCCAATATTTAGAAGCAAACATCAACCCACAAAGGAAGAGCAAGAAAGGCTAACCACATGGTGTGCAAAGGATGCTCTTGCCAGGTCTTATCTACTAAACTCAATATCTGATTTCTTATTGCCTCACATTAGGAATTGCAAGACCTCCCAAAAGACTTGGGAAGTACTCTCATCATATTTCTCATCAAATACAAGAGCTAGGAAGAACCAGGTATGGATGGAGTTTACAACTCTAAAGAAGCAACCAAAGCAAGGTGTAGTTGATTATGTAACCAAGATGAAGGATGTGGCTGACCAGCTTGCAAGCATTGGAGAGGATATAGAAGAAGAACACATAGTAAGACATATTATTAATGGTATCAAAGCTAATGATAAGTGGGATTCATTCACCACAACAATGGACCTCTACATGGATATGCAAATACCTGACCTCAACACCTTGATGGGACAACTCTTCACCCACGAGACAAAGCTCAACAGAATGGTGACAAATCCAAAGGTAACCAATCTTCTGCCCTTTATACAGATAACAATAAGAGTAAGGATAAAGGTAAAATCAAGAAGAATGAAGAAGAGGCTAGTACCTCTCAAGCTAACTACACAGGTAGAGGAAGAGGTGCTAGAGGAAGGGGCAGAGGAGGAAAGCAAGGCAGTGGGAGATCCTGCAACAATCCATCTTGCAGTATTTGTGGTCTTACCAACCACACCACAAAAGAATGCTTCAAGAACACAATGAACCAAAGGGGAAGAGGCTTCCATAGAGGTAGCTATGGACAATCCAAATGTAGGTACATCAATGGAGGAAGCAACTACAATCATAATGACAATCAAGGATACAACAACAACCATTATCAAGGAGGTTTCAGAGGAAGAAGAGATTATTAAAACTACACAGAAGACCAAGAGGATTCTCTTGTCATCATGAACATGACATCCAAGCAAGGTAAAGATGACAAGCATCTTTTCTATATTGATTTAGGTTGTTCCAATCATGTGGAAATGTAGCTTTATTATTTGATCTTGAAGAAACCAAAGGGAAGCATGAAGTACAGATAGGTGACGACACTAAACACTCAGTCAAGCAAATTGGAAATGTCAAGAGTTCTGATGGTAACATGAACCTCTTAAATTAAGGTTTTATATGTTTCAACTATAACCAAAAACCTAATTAATGTTGGACAAATTGTTGAGAAAGGCTTACAGATCAGATTCATTAGGCATGGAACATATATGGAAGACCCTCAACAAGGCTTCAAAAGGATTGCCAAAGGTGAGAAATCTGGTAGATTATTTACATTTGAGATTGAAGACTCTAGGAACATAGCACTCTTTAGTTACAAGGATAGAACCCTATCTGAGCTAGAGATATGGCACAAAAGGCTAGGATACATAGGAGAAAGAACACTAAAGCAAATATGTAGGGATGAGAGTGTTCTTGGCATCCCCAATGTGTCCAAGCAACACATGATATACAAATGTGGAGCATGCCAATTTGGTAAAGCTCACATGCAACCATTCAATAGAAAGGAGTACATGTATGAAGACTACTTGGAGCTTACATGGGGTCCTAGAAAAGATCCATCAATCTCAGGATCAAGGTACTATGTTTCATTTATAGATGATTACACGTAGAAGCTTGAAGAGGATCAAATCTGATGGAGGTGGTGAGTATTTTTCACATGAATTTGATTCATTTTTAGAGGACAGAGGAATAAAGATGGAATCCATAACAAGATATACTCTCGAATTGAATGGAGTGGCAGAGAGAAGGAACAAGTTAACAGTTGAAGTTGCTAGGTCAATGTTGAATGAGAAGAAGTTACCTAACTACCTATGGGAGACCCTCATTGGACCATTGCAAAATGTTTGGGTGCATTGTTTATGCACACATTCCCTCACAATTAGAGGGAAGCTTGACCCTAAAGCTGAAAAGTTTATATTCATTGGTTATGATCAAAACCAGAAAGGGTATAGGCTATAAAATCCCACTAACAAAGGGTTCATTGTTAGTATGGATGTATTGTTTGATGAAAATAATTCATGGTTTGAAGATGATTGCAGGAAGGTCAAGCTACCTTATGATTTGCAAAGTGATTTTCCAAATCTCACTCAAGAAGATCAACAATTACCAGAAGATATTAATTTAGAGAATGAAGAACAAATGGATTTCAAGGCATGGAAGTCAAGAGGAAAGACCAAGGTGAAGCAATTGGAAGACATTCCAGAATCCTCCAATCAAGCACTCAAGAGATCACAAAGGGAAAGCAAGAAACTCATAAGGTATGGCTATGCCACATCATTAGTCACCACACATTCTATGTATAACCTTCTTCATTTGAGGAGGCTAGTAAGAAGAAAGAATAGAGAAAAGCCATGCAGGAAAAAGTAGGAGCACTTCAGGAAAACCATACTTGGGGCTCGATTCCCAAGAAGCCAAGCATGAAGGTAATAGGATCCAGGTGGAAATATAAAATAAAAAAGAATTGAGATGACTCTATAAACATGTACAAGGCAAGGCTAGTGGCAAAGGGGTTTGCTCAAACCCATGGAGTGGACTATGAAGAAACTTTTTCACCTATGGAAAAGATGCCAACAATTAGGGTTTTGGTAAGTGTTGTTGCTTCCAAAAATTGGAATCTATATCAGTTAGATGTCAAGAATGCACTCTTAAATGGTTGGATATCAGAAGAAATGTATATGGAACAACCACTAGGTTTTGAATACAACGATAAATCAAGTTATGTATGCAAACTAAGGAAGGCACTCTATGGCCTTAAACAAGATCCTAGAGCTTGGAATCATAGGCTTGTTACTTATTTGCAGGATCAAGGTTTTGTGGCTAGCAAGGTAGATTCTTATTTATTTATTTATTTATAAAGAAGACCAACTCAGAGGTTATCTACTTATGTGTCTATGTGGATGACATTATCATTATAGGGAATGATGCTAATGGCATCAAGCAGACTCAAGGCTCAACTAATGGAAGAATTTAGAATAAGTGATCTTGGGTTGTTAACATACTTTCTTGGCTTAGAGCTTGTGTATTCAAATTATGGTATATTTATTACTCAGAGAAAGTATATTCATGATATGTTGGTAAAATTTAAGATGGAAAACAACAAAATTGCAGGTACTCCCATGGAACTCAATCATAAGCTTAGTTCTCATGAAGGAGAACTCCTTGATGATGTTACAGGTGCATTGCCTATGGAGTACGTACATTAAGTCAGTTTATGCATGCACCAAGGAAGCCTCACATGGAAGCTACCAAAAGGGTGCTAAAGTATCTAAAGGGCACCATAAATTAAGGGTTGTTTTATCCCTTCACTTCTGAATTAGACATAAAGATGTATTATGATGTAGATTGGGCTAGCTCAAAGGATGATAGGAGGAGCACTTCAGGGTACCTATCTTTTGTAGGTTCAAAACTGATATCATGGTCATCTAAAAAGCAACCAACTATGGCCTTATCATCTATAGAGGCAGAATACAGAGGGCTAGCAAATGCAACACAAGAGGCTATAAGGCTTAAGCAACTCTATGCAGATTTGGAGATACACTCTTATGCTCCATAATCTTTGGCGATAATAGTAGTTCACTTCATTTGGCTGCTAATCTTGTACATCATGCAAGGACTAAGCACATTGAAGTGCATTATCATTATGTAAGAGAGAAATTGCTTAACAAGGATATTCAACTAGCCTATGTATCAACTCATTCACAATGTGCAGATATACTCACAAAATCTTTGGATGGAACTAAGATGAACATATTCAAATTGATGATTGGTTTGCAGGAGATCAAGGAGGAATGAAGAACAAGCATGTTATGCTTGAGGGGGAGTTGTTGGTGCAATAAAAACCAAGCCCACATACTTGGTTAATTAGCATAACTCTTATGGGACTCTATATGATCAGCCTCTTGTAAAAGTCCTTCACATTTACCTTTGTAAAAGTCTTCTACAACCATGATGAAGTTAGGAAGCATCAAATCTCGAAGTATTTGGTAGTTATGAGAGAATATATACTATACTTTAGGTTTCACTTTTAGGTGAACTTTTGAATTTGAATTCAAGAGTTTGGCTCCAAACTCAACTTTGAAAGGAGGATCAAAAACATCCGAGTGATCTCTTGATTCTATGAAATCATTAGAAAAGCCGTATTGTGATTTTGAAGAGCTCACTCTATAGCTCACTCACACTTCTCACATTTGCAATTGATCATTGCCAATGACATTGTATTTGTACATGTTTTAATACATACATTTTATCATATCTTCACTTCACTTCTCTGTCATGACTACATCAGAACAGTGATCTTCTCAGAGCTTGTTCTCAGTGCATGATTGATCATTTGCAATGATTTAAAGCATGATATGTTCATTATACTATCTAATATACTGGTACAAAATCGCATTGTCATTACTCATCTCAATCATGAGATATTAGCATGACATTGCTCTCTGGTCTGTTGACTGATGCACCCCGAAAATATTGGGAATGGTCTATCAATTGTTAAACATCATTCTCAGTGTGTAGTCCATCATTTTTTATGAAATCACTCATGATTGGTAGTTATCTAAGCTAGTTAGATTTCCCCAAAAGGAATTAAGCCCATTGCTACTGTGCTCAAAGAACTATTCAAAACACTGGACAGATGTAGAGACAAGAATAACAAGCTTTTTTGGGCTTGGATCAATTCCTACTCATTTGTTTTGATCCTTTGATTAATGGATCATATTCCAAACATCATATATGATTATTTATGATCATTAGCTAGCCTCTTCAACAACTATTCTTGGCAAGTGTAAAGCAGGTTCAAGCAACACCACTTCATCTCTGAAGACTATCCACCATCTCCTTCAACAATACATACATACATACACATACACACAAACATGTACACATATACACAGAAACATATACGTACATACACATACATAAGAAACACAAACATTCACATACACACACATACATATACAAATACATACACACATACACATATATGCCCACACATACACATATACACATATACATTCACATGCACATAAACACATATGCACACATATACATACATACACATACACACATGCATACACACATGCATACACACATGCATACACACATGCACACACACATGCACACACATACACATACATGCATACACACATATGCATGAATATGCACATACACATACACATACATGCATACAGATACATGCATATGCATACACATACATGCATATGCATACAGATACATACAATTGCATACACACATACATATGCATATACACACATACACATACATACACACATACATACACACATACATATACACACATACACATAAACATAAGCACACATACATATGCATACAAATATGTACACACATACACATACAATTTCATACACACATGCACACACATACAAATACATGCATACACACATGCATACACACATACATATGCATACATATATACACACATACACACATATGCACATACACACATACACACATACAAATATATACACATACACATATGTGCATACACACACAAGTTTATATCACACATACATATGCATGTGCATACGCACATGCATATATTAGACACATACACATATTTACACACACACACATATATATATACATATATATATATATATGTATGTATGTATGTATGTATGTATGTATGTATGTATGTATGTATGTATGTATGTATGTATGTATGTATGTATGTATGTATGTGTGTGTATACACACACACACATATGTATATATATATATATATATATATATATATATATATATATATATATATATATATATATATATATATATATATATATATATATATATATATATATATATATATATATATATTCTAGTCCACTTTGTTTTATATGTACACATATAATGGATCGTAGAAGAAAGCCAAATGCAAAACTTACTCTTATAAAGGATCTTATAAGAGGAAAAGTCCCTCATAATTCCTTAGGGGCTATCATGCACGAGTATGCAGACATGCTCAATGAGGAATTAGATTTCAAGAGCGAGATGCCTACTGGTGTCACTCTAGCACAATGGCAAGTACCAACGTGAGGAGCTCCACCTCATAAATGTCAATCCGTGGAGACGTGAGGACCGGTATGAAGACCAAGAGCAAGTGAAGTGCACAAGTGTGCGAGTGAAAGCATACCAACATTCACACACATACACACACGTACAAGGTAAGAGCAAAGAGTGGAATAATGGAAGGACTTTGATTACAAATGAACTCTATTACAGAAGCTCAAATCTACAACAAGCTAACCTCAAAAATGAGCTCTCCAGCCCTTTTTACAGTTTTTTGTGTGGTTTTGGCCCTGTCCAGACCTAGTGTCCGACCTAGTTAAAAATTAGGTTCCAAGGATTATTTGGGGACTCAAAGGGAATCTAAAACTTATGAAAATTGGTAGGATGATACTTCTAATACTCCTCAAGCTCAAGGACTCCTCGGCTTGAACGAAATGGAGTTGTAAATGTGAAAAATGGTATTTACAATGGTTTCTAGTGACAAAAGTCACTATATTTATAGGGAATCCTTCTGAAAATTTGACATGTGCTTCTTGGAGCTCCCTACATGCTCCTTCTTCTTGTGTGTCCACTTCATTGATGCGCTTCGCTGCTTGTGTGTGACCTTGACTGTCAACACTCCCCCCCTCTAGAGTCTGTTGTCCCAGACAGACCCTTGTTGTAGTGGTGTTTCCATGGTGCCTGGAGAGATAATGTCCATCATGTATCCACAAGAGCGGTCCATCTTCCAATTGCAGCCTTGGCAATTGTCTGGTTCTTCATTTTGTCACTGCTACCTTTGTATGTACTTCTTCCGTGTATTCAACCTTGATGGTGTCTTTGTGAGCTTTCCAAAGATTGTGAGCTATGCAAAAGAGGTTGTCAATGTTGGTTATGAGCAACTCTCGTGGTGGATTGCTTCCGTGCTCTTGTTGTTGTCATCGTGATGTCCTCTGTTTCTTCCAAAGATGGCTTTCCGCGTTGTCATGCCAAGTAATTTTAACCCATAATGGATGATGGGTAAGTGCATTAGTGCATGGGTTTGAAGAAGAATGTGCCTTGTGCACGGCCTTGTAATGTAGCCCTATGCATGCGTACTTGGGAAATGCATTGGAAGAATTATGGTGCAAGAAGTTGGGTCTTGAGCTAAGTGCTAAAGGGTATGCCGATGAAGAGGTTCCCTAATCGATCATGGTTATGTTGTTGTTGAAGCATACAATTCTTACCATGGTGAAAGTTCCATCGATCTTCAACTCTTCGTGTTGTACCTCCATCATGGTGATTGACTATCAGCTTGTCTTCCATTGTTGATGAATGTCCTTGTTGATGGTTCGCATTGGGGATTCTTCAAACGCACAATCCCGTTCTTCCTCTTGTCTTCTTCCTCTCCTTTTTTTTTCCCTTTTTTTTGAACAATGGAGTAAAACAAGAAAAAAAGTTGTTAGCATCAATAAGATATTTTACATATGTCAGATGTGTTGCATGTGCCTGGGATCCTCAATTATGTCTATGCAAGGCCGTGTAATGTGGCCCTATATTAATGCATATTGTGGAAATGCATGACCTGAATGGTGCAAAAGACAGGGTTATGCCAAAGGCACATGGTTGTTGCACGTCGAGGCTTCAAGGTTGCTAGTGGACGTTGATACAGTCTTTGTTGAAGGTAGCTAGTGGATCTTGAATTGATGTAATCCTTCTTATGGGGACCCATTTCAGGATAGTATTTGGCCCTATAGACATAAGATATATCCTCTTTATCTTTGGGTCCGCTCCTAATTTTGGGATCCAGCGTGGTTGGCGCTTTGGCTCTGTGGAAAATATTGGTACTTTTGGTTTCCACACCCATACGCTTTTTGGTTATCTTCTTATTATCAGTGAGGAGATGAATATATCTTCTTTCAGTCATGGTCCATGGTTTCGACTCTTGCTTCTCCGTGGTTTCTTTGCTGAAATTTTTCTTGTGAAGGAGATCATATTATTTTGTGCATGTAAGAGTACCTTGGGTACCCACATTTGCAATCGCCCTTGTTGAGCTGCAGCTAATTTCCTTGGCACCCAAATTTGTATGTTATTATGGTCGGCCTTCATCGATTGCTTTGGTACCCAAATATGTGGGAGACCTTGGGATGGAGCTTGTCCTCGTTTCTTGGTGCTTCTTTTAGCATGGTTAGCTTGCTTCGATGGGAATGGTTGTGGCAAAGCTGGTGGTTGTTCTCCTTTTCATACCCACATCTGCTTCATGCCCTGAGCTTCTTTCTTTTTGAATTCGGTCTGTCTAGTTGATATAGCATATGTCTTTTTTGCTAGCCTCTTTGGGTGAGTTACACTCGCATTAGTATGTGAAGAAGAAGAGAGGTTTGCTGGCCTTTGAGCTTGTGCTTCCATGATTGAGTCCTTTTGCTTCGTAGGGCTATTGGCACACACAACATTTTCTTTGCGAAGATTAGTTTCGGAAGAACTAAGAGAATGTGTGACCTCTGGATTTGTGAGCATGCACTTGTCTAATTCTAATGTAATACATTGTTCATGTGCCTAAACTTGAAGGATTTGACTTCTTAGGTTCAAGTTGACTGCATGGTTGTAAATCTAATCCTAACCCAGGACAAGTGGCTCTATAATGTCTCTTTAGCATATCCTTTGTAAGAGGTTTTTGATATAGCTTGACTCGACAACCACTAATATAGCTCGGCAAGACATCGCCTTCTAGTGTGGCCAATTGAACAGCATCGCTAGTGGAAATTCTATTAATGATCATGGGTCCGTATCCTCTTTTTTCCAATTTATAGGCATGTTGCTTTAGTGTATAAACCAACACTAGGTCTCCCTCTTCCAATCCTTTATCTTTGATGTGTGCATCGAAGTATGCCTTTTGTCGTTTCTTTGCAGCATACATGCCTGCCGCTGCTCGTAGCCTTGTCTCACCTAAGCGTTCGAGATCCAAGATCCTAGAGGATAACTCGTGTCCATTCCACTCATGCTCTTGTGGTACTTTTAAAGTTGAGATTAGGAAGTTCAAAGGTAGCACAGCATTTTGTGCGAAGACCATCTGAAATGGGGTGGCATTGAGTACCATTTTATAGGCAACTCGGTAGGCCCAAACAACGTGATGAAGTTGTTTGTCCCAATCAGAGCACTTATTATTTACCAATTTTTTCAATACATTACATAGGATCTTGTTTGTGCTATCAGCTTGTCCGTTAGCCTGTGGATGATAGGGGGCAGACTTCTTTTGTATCACCAAGAACTCTTGGAGGAGATTTTTAATGCCTTCATTCAAGAAGTGTTTTCCTTTATCACTTACCAACTCTATTGGAAGTCCATATCTCGTGAACACATTCTCAAATAAGAACTTAGCTGTTGTTTGAGCATCATTCTTTGTCGTAGCTTTTACTTCTACCCACTTTGTGAGATAATCTGTGGCTACAATAATGTACTCTGCATGGGAGTTTCTACCTGGGGGGTTGATAGGACCTACAAAGTATATGCCCCACTTCGAGAATGCACATCCTCCCATCATTGGCCTTAAAGGCATCTCATCTTTTCTAATTGGGTACTGGGCATGTTGGCATGTGTCACATTTCTTCACATAGGTATGTGCATCCATATGAAGAGTGGGCCACCAAAGTCTTGAGAATAAAATAGTCTTAATTACTCGGTCATGACCAAAATCTCTGCCTGCAACACTGCTATGGGTAGTTTCTAAGACTTTCAAATAATCTGATTCGTGAATGCACAGTCTTAAGTATCCATCCTTGCCTCTCCGGTATAGGTTATTGCCTACTAAGGCATAGTCTTTAGCCTCATGCTCCATGCTTTGTCTTCTTACGAGACTAGCCTCGCTAGGTAAGGTTCCTGATCTCATAAATTCTACCAAAAGAGCACTCCAATCTGGAATTAATGATACATGATAAAGAGTAGCATGCTCCATAGGGGGTTTCTTTTGGCACACTAGGCAATTCTTGACCCACTCATGAATTTCTTTGTCCATACTAGGCCAATACAATCCTAAACGTTTCAGCAGTGTTCGTAGTTTAGAATAGTGATTCCCTAGAAATCCTTCATGGGCTTGTTGCAACCAACTACTATGTTCATCGTCCTCCACACAACAAGCTAATACACCCTCTGTATCTTGTTTGTACATGCTTCTTGCCAAGATTTGATATTTTTGTGATTTTACAATTTCAACCTTTTTTTTTTACATTCTTATTCGCGGGTCCGAAGGTTAGGACTGGTACCAACTTATTTGCCCATTTAGGAACAACTTCTAGATTGAACAGGTAAGCGTCGAGCAATTAATCAGACACTCCTTGCGGTGACTCGCCTGAAGTGATGCAAGAAAGGTGATCCGCTCTGAGGTGGGTCTTACCTTTCCTGACAATCACTTCAAAGTCATATTCCATTAGTAAGAGGAACCATCTTACTAATTGTCTGGTATTGCAAGGTTTATTGACCAAATATAATAAGGCTTGATGATCAATGAAAAACTTAAACTCATTGGCCAATAGATAGTATCTAAACTTCTTTACAGCATATACCATGCCTAAACCTTCTCTCTCAGTTGTTGTATAATTTTGTTCTGCAGCATTTAGTTATCTGCTCGCATATGCTATAGGCAAATCTAGATTTCCTTCACCTGTGGGTTGTGACAACACACATCCTATTGCATAATTGGATGCATCCACATGTACATGGAATGGCTTATTCCAATCAGGAGTGGTCAGTATTGGTGTTGTGCACAAGCGACTCTTTAGCTCATTGAAGGACTTCTCGCATTCGTCATTCCACTCAAATTTTGTCAACAAGGCATAAAGAGGCTTAGCTATAATTGCATACATGTGAATAAACCTACAGTAATATCCACAATGGCCCATAAAGGCTTTTACCTCTTTAACATTCCTTGGCCTCGGCACGGCAGCTCCGCGATGGCTTTCACTTTGTCCTCATCTGTTGATATTCCATTCTTAGAAACAATATGACCTAAGATTTTACCTTGACGTAACATGAACACACACTTTTTTGGGTTCAGACACACTCGATAGACTCTACACTTGTTGAAGATCTGTCTGAGCTCAGGGATGTGGTATTTTCTTTGTTGGGAATGAGCACATAAATCATCCACATATACTTCTAAGCTCTTTCTCAAGAACTCTTTGAAGACATGACACATGAGCCTTTGGAATGTTGCAGGTGCATTAGTGAGCCCAAATGGCATCACACGAAATGCAAAGACTCCCCACTCTGTGGCAAAGGCCGTTTTATGTTGATCTTCTTGGGCAATGGCTACTTGGTTGTAACCTGAAAATCCATCAAGGAAGCTATAAACTTCCTTACCTGCAACACGCTCCAATAAATGATCAGTGATTCGAAGCGGATAACTATCTCTTACCGTGGCGGCATTAACTTTTTTAAGGTTAATACACACACGTAACTTCCCGATCTTCTTGGGGACCACTACAACGGGGGACACCCATTCAGTATGCTCAATCTCATAGATGAATCTAGCTTTAATCAATCTGTCAATTTCCTCTTTTATTTTAGCTGCATAGGTGTCATTATATGTGTAGGGCTTCTCTTTGGTGGGCTTGGCATCTGCTACCATGGGGATCGTATTAGAACAAATCTTCGGATCTACTCCCTTCAAGTCTTTATAGTGCCATGCAAACACATCCCTATATTCCCTTAATAAAGCTACCAACTCTACTTCCTCTTCTTTACTTAGGTCATCTCCTATGTACGTACATTATCTCACTTCGTTCTCTTCGATGGTGACTACGAATTTTTTTGTCTTTTCTTTGTTATCATATGCTTCTCCTGTGGTGGCCTCTCTCTTAGGCATTCGTACCAAAATTTTTCAGTCTTCAACTTCATATTTCTTGAAATTTTCTGGTACCTCAAACAATG
The DNA here is from genome assembly GCA_020310875.1 of Ceratopteris richardii. Lineage (NCBI taxonomy): Eukaryota > Viridiplantae > Streptophyta > Polypodiopsida > Polypodiales > Pteridaceae > Ceratopteris > Ceratopteris richardii. The sequence goes on from CM035406.1 coordinate 192,731,592, forward strand.
GTTCCTCCTCTTCTTGTTTTACTCCTTGTCTTTTCTTTTTCTTTTGACCTCCTTCACTTCCATCCTTTGAATTGATAGTTTTAATGCTTGTGAGAGGTTCTTCTTCCTTTTGGGTAAATAATCCTATGTCTTCTAGATAGTGATCCTCTGAAATAAATCAACTATCCATCACAATGGACTCTAGATCATCATCGTTCGTTTCTTTTTCTATGAAGTCACTAGGGTCACATTCTTCTAGCAAGGGCTAACACATGAACACTAAAATATCATAACCCTCCTCATCACAATGAGGTGTCCATTGTGATTCATTAACTGCAATGTCCATGGTAGCTTAGATTTCTGCCCAACCATGAGGCTCAAATTCCTCATCTAGAAAGATCATTGGTGTATAGGCTGGGTCTTTAACTGGTCTATCTCCTTGAGAAGTTCCTTTTTCTCTTGCCTTTAAGCGCTTTTCCTCTTCCTTTGCGACCTTGCACATCCACAAATGAGTATCTTCGTGCATCCAGGATGTATCAGATGAACTTTTAGAATGCACAGAGATTGAATCTTCTTGCTCCTTGTGGATAGAATTCCATTGTAGGGGTGGTACATCTCTGAAGGTGTAATCCTTCAAATTGACCTTGGTTGTGACCCCTAAGTGCTACAAGTACAAGGAATTGGTTCCCCAATCTTGTACAACTTGTAGTTGTCGTAGGAAGGGCCTTCCTAGGATCATTTTGTAGGTAGTAGTTTTACCAAAGTCACATATAGCAAAGGTGTGCTCAAACTCTACACCACACGTGGTAAGAGTTATCTCTGCAATCCTAGAGGTCTTTCAACATGGCCGTCTGCCATCTGAAGCTTCATTCTAGTTGGTCTTAATGTAGGTTTACCCCATTGCTTCCACAGGAAGTGGTCGCAATAGCAACACCAGCATCAGAATATATGATCGCTTTGGTTGTGTAACCTTGGTAGGTGATCGGAAGATAAGTATTACCCTCCTCACCTTTGCTCATGTCCCCTATTTTGCCTAGAGCTATCTCTGGAACTTTCTGCTTAGAGTTTGCTTTTGGCATATTGGAATCACATTCTGGGACCTGATTTGCCACGTGTTTCCATAACTCAGGTTTTACCTTGAGCAACTCTTCTACAGTGAGATGACATTGAACCTTAGTGTTCTTCACGACATCAGTGTTTCTTGGAACCACTGAGTCTTCATTTCTTACCAATATTGTGGGATCTCTGACTTGAAGAGATTCAAATTCCCATGGACCTGTGAACTATGGCAACTCTTGTATAGAATTGGATTCAAATCCTGAACTTTCCTTTTCTTGTTGCTCTACTTGGTCTCCATAAATAGATGGAATGTCTTGTGGGAATTGATCGTGATGGTCATCAATTTCAAGAATAGGAGGGGAAACATCCTTCTCCTTGGCCCATTTCTCTTCTTGTATTTCCCGCATGAACTTTTGAGAGTGTTGTTGAATTGAAAGAGGTTCTCCCTCATCTATGGAGTCAGAAACATAGACTTTCTTTGGTGATGATCTTTCTCTTTCGACAATTGGTTGAGCCTGTGGAGGTAAAGAGACTTGAGGTTTATTTACCAACTGCTCTAATCTATCTAGTAAGCCCTGAAAATGCAAACCTGGTGTAATAGCATTCCTCTGATTGAATGATTGATTGGCCTTGAACATAGCTTCAGCTAATTCCACCATTTTTATGCACATTTTTGTCTGTTCAATCTCTAAATCTGCTTTAGGGTAGCTCTTGTCTAGGTTTGCAGGTGTTGGCCCTTCTTGAAGTCGAGCCTGGTATGCCTTGAACATCATGTCCAAGTATTCTGGGGTTGGATCTGCAAGAACAGACCCTGGTTGTGGTTTATTTACAGTGGTTGGTGGGTGGGGGTGAGGTTGGGGATGAGGTGGTGTGGATGGAGTTTTGACATGCGAGGGGTTTTGAGAGGCAATATCTTCTATTTTTGTTTTTGCATCTTTCAAGCTTTCTTCTAGTTCGGATAGCTTTTTGGTCCACTTACGATTGGCCTTCTCCCTGGTAGCCTTCCAGGTTCTTATTTTTCTCTTACTAGGCTCTCTTGACTCACTTGGCTCTAATTGCTCAACTAGTTGAGGTTGTTGTAAGGCTTGTGCCCTAGTAACTGCATGTAGAGGAGTCACATTATCACTACTGGAACTTGAATTCCCTACTAAGCCTACAACATTAACAGGTGTAACCTTTGGTGCACTAGAGGGATGTCCGGGGCAATCTCTCAGGAGTTGTTCTTTGCCACGCTCAAGAAAAATGACTTGTACTGTGATGGCTTGCCCTTGTATCGGAGCTGGTGGGTGCGGTGGTTGTTGACCTGGTATAGGTTGAGGTTGGCTATATCCTCCATGTTCATACAGTCTAGCTGCTCCTCGTGGTCCTAGACATGGGTTATACCTAGGAACTTCTCTACCTTTTTCGCTAGGAGGGTACTTGTATGGTCTACATTGGGGTGATACAAACGATCGTGGTTGTCTATTCATTGGATATTTTTCTGTGTTGTAGTTGATGTACTTTTGCTCGCTGTAAGAGTACATGTTAGGCTCTTGAGTTGGTTGTCTATTGTAGCTCAGTGATGAGTAGCACCTCCTTTAATGTCAATCCGGGGAGACATGAGGATGGTATGAAGACCACGAGCAAGTGGAAGCACAAGTGCGTGAGTGAGAAGCACACAAGCATGCACACACATGCACACACACGCGCACACACGGTAAGAACAAAGAGAGTAAGACAATGGAATCACTTCTATTGCAAGAAAGTTCTCATACCAGCTCAAACTACAAGAAGCTCTCCCCAAAAATGAGCTCTCTAGCTCTATTTATAGTTTTTGACTAGCTTTGGCCCTGTCCAGACCTAGTGTCCGGCCTAGTTAAAAATTAGGTTCCAGGGCTTATTTGAGGGCTCGAACGAGATCTAAAAATTATGAAAATTGGCAGGCAACTACTTCTAAGGCTCCCCAAGCTCGAGGACTCCTCGGCTTGTACAAAATGGAGCTACAAAAAGGTGAAATGATATTTACAAGGGTTTTTAGTGATGAGAATCACTTAAAAATGATGTAAGGGTTTTGAAAAAAAATGAAGGGTTGCCTTAGTGCTAGATCTGCATGTGTGTCCGTACTTGCTTCTTCCCGTATACTGTCTATACTGTCAACACTCTCCCCCCCCTAGGGTCTGTCGCCTCTGACAGACCTCTCTTCCACAGTTTGATCAATGTATTTCTGCAGGAGGTCGGTTGCCAATTCTTGTTCTTTGATTCTTAAACCTCTGACCAAGTCTCGTTGCAAAGCCTCCCAATCAACTGTACCAGGCATGTCAGGTTGTGGCATCGTGTAAAGCTCGGAATGCATTGTTTGCTCGCATGCAAAAAGATGGAGTAAATGCGTAGGCCGTGGCGCGAATACCTCTGAATGTGCCTCCCAAAACCCCGTGGTGAACATATCGTCGAATGTTTGCTTGTAGCAGGCAGGGAGATATCTTATGCGTGCATGCCATGCGTAAGCCACTCGTATGCTCGGGGTTGTGCTCATATCATATAGCAGGTCGTAGTTACCATTAATAAACCCGGGAATAGGAGGTTGAATATGGCATACATTGCGAAAAGTTTTGAGTACGACCTGCATCATATCGAAGATCTTGAGCATCATCTGGGCAGCGACATCTGGCATGGGGTGGAGACGTGGTATCCAATGTCTGATGGTTGCAATCATGTATGACACTGTGGGAGTACCGGTTGGGGGGGCGATGGCGGGGTAATTGAGCCATTCTTTACAGTTCGCGTTATTCTGAACCTTGATTGCAAAAGCTTTCCATGATCTTCGTCTTTGCACTGGCCCAAAACACGGATTGTACTTCAAATGCATGGGGGCGTGATCCCATGTTCGAAGCATTTCTGGGTAAGTTTTGAGTAACTTCTGCCTCCAAGTTGGTTGGAATATGGCCCCTTTTCGTGCCGCTTCTGGTATATCTTCTGGTTCGAACTGTGTGGCAAATGTTGGGCACTTGTTGGTGACTCTTTTGATTTCTGCGCTGTAGTCGGCCAACAATACAAAATAGGGCTTGTATTGTAATTCTGAGCTAGTGATAAGGCGTCTAGAGGCAATGTGCCTGAAGTACTCTGAGTGAAGGATGGTGTCCTCAATGGCCTTCATTGCCAGCATCTGAGTGGATATCCGTTCCTGATGAGTTTGCCCCATTTCCTCTACCTGTTTCATCCATGCCGATGGGGGTTCCTCATAGGTATCTTGACCTTCTTCTGTGACGCGTCCTCCTGGGAATGGTTGAGGCTCGTAGGTGTCGTCGAATGCTTCCTCCATTGGAATAGTAACTGCTTCTTCTTCTAACGGTTGCTCTGGTGGGGAAGGAGGTCGCTCGTACTGCATCAACTTCAATTTTAATTCTGCAATCTGTTGCCGTAACTCCAGTACGTCATTGGTCGTTGAATGTTCAGGTTCAGGTGACGTAGCAGCGTCAGTCATCTCTTTAGGTTCCCGTTGGTGTGGTGTAGACTCTTGGGGTCTCTGTAGGTCCTTCAGCTGGTCGGCAAGCTGATCATGTGCTTCTAAAAGATTGGCATAAGTTTCCAAGATCTGTTGTATGCTTTCTGAGGGAACAGCTTGAAATTTAGCCGGGTCTATGGGTACTCCCGGGGTGTTCTCCATGGCGGCCTCGAGGTTCTCTTGGTTTTGTTGTTGAAGCCGTCTGTTCTCTTCTTGAGCTGCCGCCAGATGTCGTCGTAGCAAGGCCATGTTTCGTTGAAGCCTTGCATTGCGGCCCATTTGATCCCGCAGCTGTTCCTCCATGGCTTTGCTCTCTTCCATATGCCTCGCTTCGAGTTGCGCATTTGCATGTTCGAGGGCAGATATTTTGCTTTGTGACTCCGTATGGCTGGACTCCAAAGCATTGACACGCTCTTGGAGTGTTGCTGAGAGGGTGCAAAGCGCTTTGTTATTTTCCTCCAATAATGTATATTCCTGCTTAAGCTGAGTGGCAGCTTCGAGCATGGTGTCGAGTGCAAGACTAAATGAGGTGGATGCGGGGGTAAGGATGGAAGATGCAGGGGGTTGGGAAGTGGGAATGGGAAAAGTGGATGTTGTGCCTATCGTGTGTGGAAGTGGTGATGTGAGTGTAATAACCTGTGATGGTGTGGTGAGAACAGTGGTGGTGGGTGACCCAGCGGATGGTGAGATGTCCATGGGGTCGGACATGAGAGAGTGTGATTCGTGAAATGTGAACACCGGGATGGTGGGTGGTGTGATAGTGGTGGCTGTGAATGTGGGGAAGTGAATTTGGGGAAGGAACTTTTTATTATGTTCATCAACCTGTTGAAGAATGTTTACAAGTTGGGTCCAGAAGGAGGGTTGGTTGATTAGTGTGGAGCCCGAGGCAGTTACAAGGGACGGGGTAGGTAGAGTTTGGAAGGGAGGAAATGGAGGGGTGGAGGGTAAAGGGAGGGAAAGAGTCTGTCTAGTGGCAGATGGTTGTCCAAGGGCATGGAGGAAGGCAGGGTGACCTAGTTGGGGTTCAAAAATCTGAGTGACGGAGATGGATGAGGGTGAAGGAAGGAAAGTGGAAACGGGGGTGTGTACAATGGTCTCGCTATAGGAGGAGAATGGTTGTGTAGAAAGACACGTGGAGAGAGGCTCTGAGGGTGGGATAGGAGATGATGGGGGGGATGGTGCATGCGTAATTTCCTCCGGTTCATCATTGGGCCTAGGGCTAATCATGTGAACATCTTCTTATGTGGACGTAGCTAACGCGGTAGATACTTCCATCTGAATCATCTTTCCTTGTCGAGGCCGTGTATCAATTCTTCTTTGATCATAAACAGGGTTCTCTCGATAGACCAAGGTTCTCATTGCTTCACTGATGCCACAGGTGTCCGCCAAAAGATTTAGCGATTCTACAAAATGGGGGTCGATATGCTCTGACTACAACATTTGGTTTACCAGGGCCCTATTTGCTTCTTCTGTCATCTTATGTCTTCTCTGTACCTGCTTGATTGTTTTGTACAGCCGTCTGAGTTGTGCTGTGTAGGCAGGGGCCTCCTCTTCACTGTCTTGCGGGTCATTTTTGTGTGCGCCTTCCTGCACTTGTGTGTTTTGGTCATGCGGATGTTGTGCCACTCCTATCTCCTGTACACTGCTTGTCTCGCCTCGTGCATGTTCTCTTTGGGCTGATGTCCCCGGATCGACATTGTCAGGGCAACCTTCACTGTCTGATAGATGAGCCGTCTGCAGAAATGTTTCAAAATCAAAGTTTGGGTCCTCGGTGAAGGTGGCCATCGCTGCAAATTCTGCCTCGGTAGGTAGTGGAGGGGCAGAAGGAGTGGGTTGTACCACCTCTCTTGGTTGAGACTCTTGGAGATGGATTGTGATAGGTGCCACCTGGGCTTCCTCTCTAGTGGAGACTTCGGCGGTGGCTACTGGAGGGATCAGGACCTGTGAAAGGGATCCACGCATTCTTTTTGCAGGCTGACTCCCTGACTTTCACCCTTTGAACAGCTCCAGGTGTGCATACTTTAGGGCTCGAGCAACTGGCACATCATATACCAGACATCTGTAGATGATTTTTGTCAGCGCACAACAACCACGTAAAGTGGGCTTCCTCGCCCCCCGCTTGCCAGCCTCATATACCTGATCTAAGATCCATACCGGCATCTTAATGGGCAAGCTTCCGGTCTCTGCTAAATACAACCCGTACCATATCTTCTTGTGAGGCTGAGTGAAACGGTCCTGAGCGGGAAATGCAAAGTGCTGGAGGCACATCCGCAGAGGTATGGCGATGTTGGGGGTGAGGGCGCACATTTCTTTGAGCTTCTTGACTCTATTGCTTTTCATTGATTCTGGTATCAAGGGGTCGCGATCTGAAGGCACATGAGTGCCATACATTTGAAGGGCTTCCCTGATTAACGTTACATTTAATTCAAACTTCCTCATCTCCTCCAGATTGGATAAGGAGGGCACCCAGAATGTGCCTGAATGATCTTTATCCCCGGTAGGTTTCAACGTAGCAATCAAGTAGTAGCACCTGAGGAAGTCGGGTTTAGGTAGAGCTGCACTGAAGTAAGCTTGTAGTCCTGCCTTTTGCCAGATATCCTGAAGTGGAGCTGCATTCTGTAAGGTCTCAAATTCTCTTGAAAAGAATTGGAAGGTCCACCAAACCCCTCCACACTCCATCTTGGACTCCGAGATGTGATCTGCGTCTCCCAAATCCCCTAGCATTTCATTGAACCAATGGGAGTGCCCTTTTACTCTTTCGGTTAGTCCACTGGGTGGATCTGGAATAGGAATCCTTCACACATTCAAGAATTCTTCAGGCCGAGCTGTTGGTGGAGCTTCCACTGGCATGGCATCCCAATTGATAGGAGCACCAGATCCTGCCTGAGAGCTTGTGCCTGCCGCTGTTGCCATGAGAGTAGGTTGCTTATCTGCTGGAAGACGAAAGGCACATTAGTGTTGCATAGGAAACAAGATGTAATGGTGTTTCCTTCACAATACTAACATGACAATCCCGGAGGTCAGTGGTTAGTGGTGAGGTGTTTATGATATGTGTGAGTGGTGATTAAAGGTCAGTGTCCTCCTAGATGCATACTTTGGTTATGCAATGGGCTCGGAATGCTTCTGTGTTAGTGTGGACGGATTTACCGAATAGGGTCAGGGGGTTTAGTACACAGTTTAATTCTCCACACTCTGATAGAGGGGTCGTAGCTCTTAGAGCTAAGGACAGGTGAAGATTTCGGTATGAGAGTGTGATGTATTTGGGACCTTGTGGGTACCCATTTCCAGACATTCCGGGGGTTGATGGAAGTGGGGACAGTGAGAGGTGTAGGTATCTTGTCACTTTCTGAGTTGTTGGCCAATAGTGCTTGTGAAAGCTGCTTCATCCTAGTGCCTGAAGGTGAAGTAATTTGGGCTTGTAAGCTAGCCTTGGGCACCCATATCTGTCTAGCATTAGGGGTGGCCTTCATTGACCGCTTAGGAACCCAAATAGAAATGGTATGCCTAGGGGTTATCCTAGGGGGCTTCTTCACTTTGTTCCTTGATGGTGAGGCTCGTTTCTTGTCTCCTTGAGAATCTGCTATTGGAGCTGTGGGTTTTCCATCCCTGCGTATCCAGATCTGCTTCACGCCACGAGATGCTCCATGTTGCATGGGTTGGCGCTCCTGCCTCTTGATCAGCGGCCTCCTTCGTGTAGAGTGATGTTCAGTCCGTTCGTTTAGAATCTTCTTTGGATCAGTTAGGAATTCCTTCTTGGCTCCTGAACCTCCAGTAAGATTGACATTCCTCTGCACCATAGAAGTTTGGACAAGCACATCATGGTTATCTTCGTGTGGATTCCTGGAGGGACCAGGAGTTGGTGCCTGTTCTATTGGTTTGAGTGCTTGATTTTCTAATTCAATCGTGAGACGACTTTGGCCTACCCAAGCCTGAAGAAGTCCACTTCTTAGGTTGAGGTTGACTGCGTGATCATAGATCCAGTCTTGGCCTAAGACAAGAGGTTCGGTCAGATCCTCGTCTTCACACACTAGCACTTTTGCTGGCATGAGGACCTCTTGTATGTAGAGGGGAAGATCCACCTCTCCCATACAAGGGGTTTCAACACCTCCTAATCCTATCAGATATGCTTCTAGGGGATTTACCTACAATTGCAGCTGCTGGCAATAAGAGAGCCGAACTGCACTTGTGGCTGCTCCTGAATCAATTAAAGCCCTCACGCTTGTTGTGCTATCTCTTTGTCCTATTTCTAAGGTCACAAAAGGTCGTCGGTCCACTATCTTATGGGTATGTTCACCTGAAGCCTCACACATGGCCATGTGATAGCCTGGAGACTCCTGAGTGTCAGTCATAGGCTGGTCCCTTCCTTGTCTCCTCAACTTCATTCGTCTGATACGCTCTAAGGCCTCTGCCTGTGCTTCTTCTCGAATTCGTTTTTCCTCCTCTTTACGTTGCTTAGCAGTATTGAGTCGGCTTAGCATCTCCTCCGTGAGGGGTTCCTGATACAGCTTGACTCTGCATCCGCTAATATAGTTTGGGAGGACATCCCCCTCTAAAGTGGCTAGTTGTACTGCTCCACTCGTGGAGATCCTATTAATGATCATAGGTCCGTAGCCTCTCTTTTCTAGCTTTCTTGCGTGTTGTTTCAATGTGTAGACTAACACTAGATCTCCTGCTTTCAAGCCCTTATCCTTCACATGGGCATCAAAGTATGCCTTTTGCCGTTTCTTTGCAACATAGATGCCTGCTGCTGCTCGTAGCCTCGTCTCACCTAAACGCTCTAGATCAAAGATCCTAGAGGACAACTCGTGTCCATTCCACTCATGCTCTTGTGCTACTCTTAAAGCTGGAATTAGGAAATCTAAGGGTAGCACCGCATTTTGTCCGAAGACCATCTGAAATGGGGTGGCATTGAGTACCGTTTTGTAAGCAACTCGGTATGCCCAAACAGCATGATGAAGTTGTTTGTCCCAATCAGAGCGTTTATTATTTACAAGTTTCGTCAATACATTACACAGGATCTTATTCGTGCTCTCGGCTTGTCCGTTAGCTTGTGGGTGATAGGGTGCAGATTTCTTATGTATCACCATGAATTCTTGAAGGAGAATTTCAATGACCTCATTCAAGAAGTGCGTCCCTCTATCACTAACCAACTCTATTGGTAACCCATATCTAGTGAACACATTTTCGAATAAGAACTTAGCCGTCGTTTGAGCATCATTCTTTGTCGTGGCTTTTACTTCCACCCACTTTGTAAGGTAATCTGTGGCTACAATAATGTATTCTGCATGGGAGTTCCTAGCTGGGGGGTTGATGGGACCTACAAAGTCTATACCCCACTTTGAAAATGCACGTCCTCCCATCATTGGCCTTAAGGGCATTTCATCTTTTCTTATCGGATATTGGGCACGTTGGCATGTGTCGCAACTCTTCACATAAGTATGTGCATCCATATGAAGAGTGGGCCACCAAAGTCCGGAGAATAGAATGGTCTTAATTACTCTCTCTGGCCCAAAGTGTCCACCTGCAGCACCGCTGTGTGCAGCTTCTAAGACTTTCAAATAGTCTGATTCATGAATGCACAGTCTTAGGTACCCATCCTTGCCTCTTCGATATAGGTTGTCTCCTACTAAGGCATAGTCTTGAGCCTCTTGCTCCATGCTCCGTTTTCGTGCAAGACTAGCCTGATTGGGTAATGTTCCCGATCTCATGAACTCGACCAATGGAGCACTCCAATCTGGGATTAATGACACGTGATAAAGAGTGGCATGTTCCACTGGGGTTCTCTTCTGGCACACTGAACAATTGTGAATCCACTCTTGTATTTCTTTGTCCATGCTAGGCCAATATACTCCTAAGCGTTTTAGATTCTGCAATGTTCGTTGTTTAGAGTAGTGATTCCCTAGCAATCCCTCATGGGCTTGTTGCAACCAACTAGTATGTTCATCATCCTCGACACAACATGCTAATACGCCCTCGGCATCTTGCTTGTACATACTTCCGGCCAATATTTGATACTTTAGTGATTTTACAATTTCCTCTTTGCTTGTTTTCACATTCTTATTTGCAGGCCCGAAGGTTAGGACTGGTACCAACTTATTTGCCCATTTAGGAACAACTTCTAAATTGAACAGATAAGCATCGGGCAATTCATCAGACACTCCTTGCGGAGGCTCTCCTGAAGTGATGCGAGAAAGATGGTCAGCCCTAAGATGGGTTCTACCTTTCCTGACAACAACTTCAAAGTCGTATTCCATTAGTAAGAGGAACCATCTTACTAAGCGGTCTGTATTGCAAGGTTTATTGACCAAATATAGTAAAGCTTGATGATCAGTGAAAAACTTGAACTTATTGGCCAATAGATAGTGTCTAAACTTCTTCACAGCATATACCATACCTAGGCCTTCCCTCTCCGTTGTGGTATAATTTCGTTCAGCTGCGTTTAATTGCCTACTAGCATATGCTATCAGCAAATCTAGGTTTCCTTCACCTGTGGGTTGTGCTAGCACACATCCTATTGCATGATTGGAGGCATCTACATGGACGTGAAAGGGTTTGCTCCAATCCGGAGTAGTCAATATTGGTGCTGTGCACAAACGTCTTTTCAGCTCGTTGAAAGAATTCTCGCATTCCTCGTTCCACTCAAAGTTTGTTAACAACCCATAAAGAGGTTTAGCTATGATGGCATACATGTGGATAAACCTACGGTAATATCCGCAATGGCCCATAAAGGCTTGTACCTCTTTAACATTCCTTGGTCTGGGCAACTCTGCTATTGCTCTTACTTTGTCTTCATCTGTTGAAATTCCATTCTTAGAAACGATGTGACCTAAGATCTTACCTTGTCGTACCATAAACACACACTTCTCTGGATTCAGACACACTCGATAATCTCTACACTTGTTGAAGATTTGCCTGAGCTCAGGGATGTGGTAACTTCTTTCTTGGGAATGAGCGCATAAATCATCCACATATACTTCTAAGCTCTTTCGCAAGAACTCCTTGAAGACATGACACATGAGTCTTTGGAATGTTGCAGGTGCATTGGTGAGCCCAAATGGCATCACACAAAATGCAAAGATTCCCCATTCTGTGGCAAAGGCCGTTTTGTGTTGATCTTCGGGGGCAATGGCTACTTGGTTGTAACCTGAAAATCCATCAAGGAAGCTGTAAGCTTCCTTGCCTGCAACACGCTCCAAAAGATGTTCGGTGATTGGAAGTGGATAACTATCTCTGATCGTAGCGGCATTAACTTTTTTAAGGTTAATGCACACTCGCAATTTCCCATTCTTCTTGGGCACCACTACAATAGGGGACACCCATTCAGTGTGCTCAATCTCATAGATGAATCCAGCTTCAATCAGCCTGTCAATTTCCTCCTTTATTTTGGCTGCATAATTATCATTATATGTGTAGGGCTTTTGTTTGGTTGGCTTGGCATCAGCGGTCATCGGAATCGTATGAGAGCAAATCTCTAGATCTACTCCTTTCAAGTCTCTATAGTGCCATGCGAACACATCCCTATATTCCCTTAATAGCGCTACAAGCTCTGCTTCTTCTTCTGTACTTAGGTCGTCTCCTATGTACGTACATCGCTCTTCGTTCCCTTCAATGGTCACTACAATTTTTTTGGTCTTTTCTTTATTGTCATATGCTTCTCCTATAATGGCCTCTCTCTTAGGCATTCGTACCAAAATTCTCCGGTCTTCCACTTCATATTTCTTGAAATTTTCTGGTACTTCAAACAATGATTCTTCTTCTTCTTGCCTTACTGCTTTTCTTTTCTTTTTCTTTTGACCTCCTTCACTTCCTTTCTTTGAACTTATCGTTTTGATACTTGCAAGAGGTTCTTCTTCTTTTTGGGTTAACACTCCTATGTCTTCTAAGTAGTGTTCCTCGGAGTCAAAGTAAGTATCCATCACAATGGATTCTAGATCATCGTCACTCTCTTCTTCTTCTATGAACTCACTAGGATCACACTCTTCCAACAAGGGCTGACACATGAACACCGAAATATCATAAACCTCCTCATCACAATGGGGTGTCCATTGTTCTTCATTGACTGCAATGTCCATGGTAGCCAAGATTTCTGCCCAACCATGAGGCTCAAATTCCTCATCTGGAAATATCATTGGTGTATAGGCTGGGTCTTTTATTGGTCTATCTCCTGGGGAAGTTCCTTCTTCTCTCGCTTTTAGGCGCTTTTCCTCTTCCTTTGCGACCTTGCACATCCACAAGTGAGTATCTTCATGCAACCAGGATGGTTCAGGTGAACTTCCAGAATGCACGGAGATAGAGTCCTCTTTCACTTTGTGGATAGGATTCCACTGTAGGGGTGGTACATCTCTGAAGGTGTGATCCTTCAGATTGACCTTGGTGGTGACCCCTAAGTGTTGTAAGTACAAGGAGTTGGTTCCCCAATCCTGTACTATTTGCAATTGTCGTAGGAAAGGTCTTCCTAGGATCATCTCGTAAACATTATTCTTCTCAAAGTCACATATAGCAAACGTATGTTCAAATTCTACACCACAAGTGGTTAGAGTTATCCCTTCAAGAAATCCGAGAGGTCTTTCAAAATGCCCATCTGCCATTTGAAGTTTCATTCTCGTTGGTCTTAAGGTGGGTTTGCCCCATCGCTTCCACAGGGAGGTGGTCACGATAGCAACACCGGCACCCAAATCCACAATTGCTTTGGTTGTGTAACCTTGATAGGTGATCGGAAGATAAGTGTTACCTTCTTCACCTTCGCTCATGTCTCCTATCTTGTCGAGAGGTATCTCGGGAACTTTCTGCTTAGAGCCTACTTTTGGTATATTGGATTCACGTTCTGGAACCTGATCTTTCACATGATTCCAGAGCTCCGATTTTGCCTTGAGGAGTTCCTCTACAGTGAGATGACATTGAACCTTAGTGTTCTTCACAACATCAGTGTTTCTTGGAATCACTGAGTCTTCATTTCTTACCAATATTGTGGGGGCTCTGATCTGGAGAGATTCAGATTCCCATGGGCCTGTGAAATGAGGCAACTCCTGTAAAGAATTAGATTCAAAATCTAATCTCTCATCCTCTTGTTGCTCTGTTTGATCTCCATAGATAGACGGAATGTCTTGGGGAAATTGATCATGAAGATCATCAATCTCAGGAATAGGAGGGGAATTACCCTTCTCCTTGGCCCATTTCTCTTCTTGTATTTCCCGCAAGAACTCTTGAGAGTACTGTTGAATTGAAGGAGGTATTCCAGCATCCGTGGAATTAGGAACATAAGCTCCCTTTGGTGGTGAGCTTCCTCTTTCAACAACTGGTTGAGCCTGTGGAGGTAAAGAAACTTGTGATTTGTTTACCAACTACTCTAATCTTTCTAGTAAGCCTTGGAAGTGCAAATCCGGCTTGACAGAGTTTGTCTGATTGAACTTTTGACTAGTCTCAAGTATAGCTTGAGCTTGTTCTACCATTTTCATGCACATTTTCATCCGTTCAATCTCTAAATCTGCTCTAGGGTAACTCTTGTCTAGGTTTGCAGCTGTTGGCCCTTCTTGAAGTCGAGCCTGGTAGGCCTTGAACATCATGTCCAAGCCATCAGGAGTGGGGTCGGCTAATACTGATCCTACTCGGGGTGGTGGGTGGGTTACGAGGGGTGTATTAGAGGGTGGAGAAATGGAGGGTGATGGGGATGGTAGTGGTGGAAGTGTGTGGGAGTGCGGTTGAGATGTGATCTCTGTGATTTTTGCCTTGGTTTCTCTCATGCTTTCTTCAAGTTCGTTTATCTTTTTTGCCCATTGCCTCTTCATTCTTTCACGACTATCCTTCCAGGCGCTAGTTCTCTTTTTGGGTATGCTCTCTGTTTCACTCACCTCGGGGCTCTTTTCGGGACCAACACCTTGGTGTTGTTGAAGTGCCTGGGCTCTTGTGATCACCTGCACAGGTGCAGTGGAAGCCACACTCCCTGTGGAGTCTACAACTAGCCCAACAACATTGATAGGAGTGATTTTAGGCATGTTATTAGGGTTTTTTGGGCAATCTCGTAGGAGATGCTCCTTCCCGCAATCTTGACAGAAGCCCTGAATGGTTACTGGTTGAGGTTGTGTAGGGACAGGTAGTGGACAATCACGTACAAGGTGATCTCCCTGACATCTGAAACATGGCCCTCTAGGAAATGGGGGTCGTACCTGCCTAGGTTGAGGTCTAGAGTTGGGGTTTGTGTACATGACATTAGAATACTCAGGTTCCCCACTATTTTCACTTGGGTCCTCATAATAGTACGACTCGTTATGCTCGGGTGACTGCATGTAGTAAGCCTGGGGGCTATCAATATCTGTGGAGTCAAAACTGTGGTCACTTGGATCACTGTCTGATAGTAATGGGGTGACAGGGACTATGGCTCTATTCGGATTTTCTTCAGTAGATGCATATTTCACTGGGATCACATTGGTTGGAGCAGGGGGTTGCTGCACTAGGACTGGTTGAGGTCTCTGCTACCCTTGATAAGGTGGCTGATAAGTTTGTTGTGGCCTGTTGTATTGTGGTGATGGGTACTGATTCTGGTATCTACCATGTTGTGGATATGGTTGAGGATAATTTTGCCTAACAGTTTGCTTGTTATATGGGCAGTCTTGTGCAGTGTGGTTGGTGTATCTGCGCTCTATGGTGCACTACTGGCTACTAGGATTCGCCTGTGGTTGGGCCATAATGGGACATACACTTGCCATATGTTCACCGCCACAATTGTAACACCGCTTAACTGGGGCAAATCTCGGAATTTGCTTGCTAGAGACACCTAGTTTTTGGGCTACCTTCTCTGCAAGTTCCTCGATAGATGTGGATTGACTAGATGTCAAGTTACTAGAGTTATCAGAATCCTTATAGATTTTTGATAGTTCTAATTCCTCACCTAGATTGTCCTCAATGTCTATGCACATGCGCACGCACTCCTCTATCGTTCTAGGGTCCTTCAGGTACACATATGACCTGAGCTTAGTGCTCAACAATCCGTCTAGGAACAAGGCCACTTGTTTGGCTGGTGTGGGTAACTCCGGCATAGGGCATCTCTCCAGGTACTGTCTAAATCTTCTTCCGGCTAGTCTGACCGTCTCTTGAGGTGTTTGTTTGAAGCTGTGAATTAGTGAGGAGGTGTTATGCCTGATTCCACTCTTAGAGAACTCAACAATAAATGCCTCTAAGAGCTGGTCTATATTTCTGAAATGCCTCTCATTTAGTGGTTGAAACCACGTAAGGGCAGTGTTCCTAAGGGTTAGGCCGAAAGCATTATATTGTGTGAATAGGTCCTCTACCTGTTCAGCTTTCAATACTTGCCGAAATTCTGCCACATGGTCATAAGGGTCTCCCGTGCCATCGAAGTAATTCTTCATGGACTTCACCAGTTGAGTTGGTCGCAGGGTCCTAGTGTGTTCTCTCGGCCTTGGCAAAGGAAAATCCTCAATATTCCTTTGATTCCATGGGGTTCTATGTCTCTCAGGTTCCACACTATTCCTTTCTGTTCCCGTCCTTTCTCTTCCCAGAGGGTTGGCAAAACTTACCTCAGGTTTGTCTCTACTTCTATCTCTTTGAGCTCCATGAGCTTGGGAGGTCCCAGCTCCTTGGTGACCAAAGGACACATTAGACCTTGGTTGGGGAAAAACAAATTCTCCCTTCCATGTGTAGGCATGTCTGCCAAGCTCAGTGACCACGAAGATTCTCTCTGATGCATTGTCTAGGTAGGTTACTTGACCTGGGCTATCAGGGTCTTTAAACTCATAGATTGTGAGGGCACTCACTTCCTGAGATTGAGGAGATTTATATCTCCAAAAAACCTCAGCGGTTTCTCGGTTTAACAGCAGATCTATGCTTTTATTATCCTGTGGAATCCATTCTGGAGTCATGATTCTGGTCAAGACAGATTTACCACGGGGAGTTCTTGGCTCTCTCTCTAAGTTTCCTTGCTCTATGTCACCCATGTCGGTCTCCGCAATCACATTTCCAAACTCATCAGTTCTATCAGGGAGAGTGGTGACTACATATATAGTCCCCTCTTTATCTAGGTATGCTCCATTCTCAAACTTGACTACCGGGTGGGCTAATCCATGGGGTTGATCGGGGTTCTCAACCTAGACCACCGATCTTCTAAGTCCGTCTTCGTAGATGCGAGCACCTAGACGATTCGTCCTGATGTATTCCAGCTGAGTCTTGTAAGGTCCCTCTGGCTTTTCTAGATAAGCCAACCCTGAACTACCTACTGGTCTCTCCATGTGATAGGACATCTCAGAATCACTTGTTTCTGATCTAGGAATGTATGGATAATCACTCAACTGCTGGGCCCAAGACCTGGCAGTGTGATTGACACTAGCTTCAGAAGATCTGAGCCTCTGTCTGTCTCGGCCTAAGTGTCTGCCTGATCTAAGGTTCATAAGCCTGATTTATTTATCCCCTGGAACCCAAGCACACTCTCGTTGCAGGTTGATTCTGCACCAATCACTTTGTTCTTTTTAGTTGAATATTATGTTTATGGTCTTGTCTGAAATCGCGTCGTCGGGAGTATTTAAGTGAATTTCCGCACTTGATAAGTGATCGACTCCAGTTTACCTTTTGTCCTTTAGGGTTTTCGCACTTAAGACCTATTTACTTCTTGCACTTTGTTGATTAATATTCTTGGACTTGATTCGTGCCTAACGTTGCCCTAATTAATTACCACACCTAAGTCGTACTTAGCCTAGGCTAGGAATTGACAAAGGAGGGTTGAGAGATCTTCCAACCTCAATTAGCTGGTTGACCGGACTACTACACAAGCCCAGGAAGCCTTCTCCCAAGCTTGGTACTCACCCTTGCTAGCTTGCTTTGGATTGCCTTGAGCGCGCACAAAGTTCCTGCAAAAGCACACCTGTTAGTATAGCTCTATTGCCACAAGTAATTGAAAGACACACCTCAATAATTTCAGCCCCCTTGGAGTAGTTTACTGTACCCCCTGAATCTGAGAACCACTTAGTTCCACCTAAAGGTCAACTTAAAAATGCATGTTCTAAAACTCCGCGTATGATTCTTACAAAAACCAGTCGAGGTCCACGTGGGATTCTCAACGAGCTTTCCAACGAGACCAAAATCTCATCAATCGGAGTTCGTATGGTCAAGTTATGACCATTCAGGCACTAAAGGGTCAAAACAGGCATTCAGGGTTCAGGAGATCCCTCTTTGGTTTCTATGCCTTCTGCCCACTTCCAAGGTTCTAAAGTTATACCAAGGTGCCTAAAATTAAGCTCAACTACCCTTCCAATCACTAAAAAAAATTAACCCTCAATTTTTATGCGTTAAAGGCCGTGTATCGCGATAGGTCGGGTCGAAGTGTCGCGATAGCTCGGAGTGTCGCGATAGGTGGGAAGTGTCGCGATAGGTGGGAAGTGTCGCGATAGCTCGGAGTGTCGCGATAGCTCGGAGTGTCGCGATACCTCGGAGTGTCGCGATAGCTCGGAGTGTCGCGATAGGTGGGAAGTGTCGCGATAGCTCGGAGTGTCGCGATAGCTCGGAGTGTCGCGATAGCTCGGAGTGTCGCGATACCTCGGAGTGTCGCGATAGCTCGGAGTGTCGCGATAGGTCGTGGAGTGTCGCGATAGCTCGGAGTGTCGCGATAGGTCGGGGAGTGTCGCGATACCTCGGAGTGTCGCGATAGGTCGGGGAGTGTCGCGATACCTCGAAGTGTCGCGATAGGTCGTGGAGTGTCGCGATAGCTCGGAGTGTCGCGATAGGTCGGGGAGTGTCGCGATACCTCGGAGTGTCGCGATAGGTCGGGGAGTGTCGCGATAGCTCGGGATATGGTGAATTTTTCTGTTCTATCTAGTGTTCCTGGGAGCTCTAGGCCTGCGCAGTGTCGTGGTGCACTCAGAATCGTGATTGGGTGAAATTTTCGGAGTGTCGCGATAGCTCGGGCTCAACGCCTCGGGGACTGTGCAGACAATTTCTGTACCTGCTGAGCTTGCTGGAGATGATGATGGAGCTGCCACCTGCAAGAAACATGCAAAAAACACACAAATACAAGCACGCACAATCGCTCTCTCTCAAACTCGCACACAACAAATGAGGGAATGATAAGGAAGAGGGAATTTGTAGTGGAGAAGGAGGTGGAGGTGGAGATGAAGATGGAGATGGAGATGAAGAAGGAGATGGAAAAGAAATCAGAAATTTACCTACTACTTACCATTCCAACGCGTCCTCTCTACGTCTTACCATCACACGCTCGTCCTCAAAGCTCGATCCCCGGCAACGGCGCCAAAATTTGGTGTAGCTCAGTGATGAGTAGCACCTCCTTTAATGTCAATCCGGGGAGACATGAGGATGGTATGAAGACCACGAGCAAGTGGAAGCACAAGTGCGTGAGTGAGAAGCACACAAGCATGCACACACATGCACACACACGTGCACACACGGTAAGAACAAAGAGAGTAAGACAATGGAATCACTTCTATTGCAAGAAAGTTCTCATACCAGCTCAAACTACAAGAAGCTCTCCCCAAAAATGAGCTCTCTAGCTCTATTTATAGTTTTTGACTAGCTTTGGCCCTGTCCAGACCTAGTGTCCGGCCTAGTTAAAAATTAGGTTCCAGGGCTTATTTGAGGGCTCGAACGAGATCTAAAAATTATGAAAATTGGCAGGCAACTACTTCTAAGGCTCCCCAAGCTCGAGGACTCCTCGGCTTGTACAAAATGGAGCTACAAAAAGGTGAAATGATATTTACAAGGGTTTTTAGAGATGAGAATCACTTAAAAATGATGTAAGGGTTTTGAAAAAAAATGAAGGGTTGCCTTAGTGCTAGATCTGCATGTGTGTCCGTACTTGCTTCTTCCCGTATACTGTCTATACTGTCAACATCTATCATAAGGGTAAAGTTGTGATAACCCTAATCCTTCTCTGGTGCAAACATGAGATGGATGATCTCCACCGCAAAGTGTGAAAATTCCTAACATTGGCACTCTCAAGGAGGAGTCCTGGTAGTTCCTTTGTCCTTGTACTCCTAATTTCTTGGCCACTAACTCTGCCACTTCGTCCACATAAATCAAACTAGAAGTCTCATTGCTCCTTGTATCCTCTGATTTGGTAAGATCTTGTGTGATTTTGAGATCCTCAGCTACGTTGTCTTCCAAATCTATGCATTCTTGAAGACACTCACTCAGAGTTTGCAACCGTTTTACGTATACTAACATTCTCAATGTTCCATTAGTTAGACCTTCTAAAAATAGGGATATCAGTTTCTACTGAGAAGGTCTCTCTGTCACAGGGCATCAGGTCACGTATTGATTGAATCTTCGTGCTTCATTTTTTACTGTCTCATTAGGAGCTTGCTTGAAACTATGTAGTAAGGATGACGAATTGTGCTTGATCCCTCGCTTAGTGGATTCCCAAATAAATTCTTGGAAGAATTGTTCGATGTGGCCAAAGCAATTTGGATCCAATGATTGAAACCAAGTTAAGGCTATTCCCGTGAGGGTTAGCCCAAAGGATTCATATTGCACAAAAAATTCATCCACTTGCTCTGCTCGCAACACCTGCTTGAATTCTGCAATGTGGTCATAGGGCTCTCTTGTGCCATCGTAACAATTTCGCATGCATTTGGCCAATTGGATTGGTCTCACTCTTTTGCCTGGCTCTGGGGACTGAATTATGATGGGAAAAGAGGGTTTTACTGCGTGTGTTCCAGATCCTACACCTTGGGGTGGTTCTTCCCTAAGGGTAGTTCTATTCAGATTTCCCATTCCCTCACTAGTTTGGTTGTGGGAGTTAATTCCTGGCATGGTGGATTGTGTGTGAGATCTGTTGGGTATACTGCATTGGCTTGTTTGTCCTGACATTGCATTTTCCATTCTTTGCTGGGTCTCGGATGGGTTTTGTGAGGTAGTTGCCTGATCTCGAGCTAACTCTCCTCTTTCATTACTCTAATCAAAGTTTTCGGTTACTACATATGTCTGGCCCATCTTGTCCATGTAAACTCCACCTTCATACTTGACAACTGGTCTCAGAACTATCTCAAATTCTATAGTGTTTATCATTCTTGCTACTGACCTGTGTAGGCCATCGAGGTAGATGGGTATTCCTTGCAAATTAGTGGATATGTATTGAAGAGACATCCAATATTCCCCTTCCATTGTGGACATAAAACCTTCCCTCAGTATTGAACTATGCATGTCTTCAGAATCCAAGAGTCTCTCCCAGTTAAATGACATTTCTAGCTCACTCGTCTGTGAACTCAACACGTAGTGCTAACCACTGAGTTGTGAGCCTATGACTTGATTGTTTGGTTGACACTAGCCTTAGATGATTTGATACTTTATCTATCTCTTCCTCAGTGTCTACTTGATCTTAGGTTCATAAGCCTTGTCTACAAGTCTAAAATTGTCCTTTGAATTGCTCAAAATCTTGTGGAACCCCTTGTTTCCTAGTCCAACTTGAGGGTCAACTTCAAAATACCCTATCTAACGAGCCCAAAATCACTCCGAACGGATTTCGTATGAGAAAGTTATGCCAGTTCAGGGTTCTGGGGGTTAAAATAGGGAAACAGGATCTCTCTGGGAGTACCTCAGGACAGGCGGTACGATACCCTATTTTCACGACACGATGCTACCAAGGAGATACCAACTCCCACGATACGATACCACAAGGGAGACTACGATCGCGATACCAACCTCCATGAAACGATACTCCTTTTCACACGATACGATACTAGAAATGGTCACGATAGGATACCTCTGATTTGCACGATATGATACCTCTGATTTGCACGATATGATACCAGAAATCACACGATACAATTCTGTTGACAGGATGCGGGAAGAAGCAAGTATGGACACACATGCAGATCTAGCACTGAGGCAACCCTTCATTTTTTTTCAAAAACCCTCACATCATTTTAAAGTGATTCTCATCACTACAAACCCTTGTAAATATCATTTCACCTTTTTGTAGCTCCATTTTGTACAAGCCGAGGAGTCCTCGAGCTTGGGGAGCCTTAGATGTAGTCGCCTGTCAATTTTCATAATTTTTAGATCTCGTTTGGGCCCTCAAACAAGCCCCGGGACCTAATTTTTAACTAGGCCGGACACTAGGTCTGGACAGGGCCAAAGCTAGTCAAAAACTATAAATAGAGCTAGAGAGCTCATTTTTGGGGCTAGCTTCTTGTAGTTTGAGCTTGTATGAGAAATTTCTTTTTTTTTTAAATGGAGGTTCGGCCGAGGCCTACTCCCCCTGACTTTAACTTTGAAATGAACAACTGTACAAGGAAGGGCATAGTACCCATGGGACCCCCCTTATCCCACAAGAACAGGGGCAGGCAAGGTAGACGGCCCGAAGGCGCATACAACGGTGGACGGCCCGGAGGCCCAGCAGATTAACGCCCGAAGGCCTGGATTGAACGCTGTCGTCATGATCCAAAACCCAGTCTTGGAAGTCAAATTTCAAACACCAAATTGAAGCCCCATTGAAGGTACGTATGAATTGACTCTAATGATTAATCATGAAGACTCTGCAAGATGTACCGCAAGGCTCGGTGGATGGAATTTAAAACGCACAACATTGAACTTTAAGCTTGAGTATATGCAACGATATTAAATGGCTAAGGTAAATTCTTCCATTAGAATTCTTATTGTGTTGTGTGTTCGTTTTTTTTCCAAGGATCACTTCATGTGTAAGTTGTTCCTTTGCATATCATTTCGTATGATTGCAGTCTTGCATAGAGTAAGCTCATCTCATCTGAGTTGAAGAAATTATTTGTTGCTATTTGTCTCCGCCATGCTCAACCGTATTGAGCTATATGAAGATGAATGTGCATTAAAGTGTTACCCTACACATAAACATGTGTGTCTAATGTATATGTATATGATTGTGTATGCGTTTGGTTATATGACTATGCTAGATTATTATTTATATGCATGCGTGCATAAATATATGTATGTGTGCATGTGGACATACATTATGGATCATGTACGTCTAAAGTGAACATAGTATGATATGAAATAGGAGAGGAAAAAGGGAAACGTATAAGCAGAGGTGGCATTTTTTTAATGTATGTGTACAGAGGGGAATAAGGAAAATAGGGAGAATGGCGGCAGAAAGTTTTTTTTGGAATGTATGGGTTTTCGTGCGACAGGTGGAGGAGGCAGCGCGTGTTTTTTGAGGAGGATGGACATTCTGTTCGGAGACTTAGGAGAGACAGTAACCGAGAATGACATAGAAAAAGGGAGCGAGTGAAGAAAAATCGGGAGGAAGATATATCTTGGAGGAAACGCGCGCTGGCGAAAAAGAGGAGGCCCATTCCAGCTGAGAAAAAAGACAGTGGTTTTTTTTGGAAAAAGCACATGCAGTCGGCTGAGGCTCGGAAAATGATGATGCTGGCTTGATGATTGGCAAATTCCGCGCAATTCAAACTGCCCTATTGTCCGAGCCTGACATGAAGTTTCTGGTAGTGAATGCTGATGAAGAAAGTGTAATCAACTTCTGATTTTCATACATATTTGCAGAAGTATTCCGATGAAGAGGCACACGACATTTGTGATAACAGTACTGAAGCTGGTGTCAACATTGACAATTTAAAACATAGAAATTGTTGCCGCTATCTCTCTAAACATCGAACACTGATAAGGTTATGCTGTTAATATGAGGCCGATATGAGGACGCTATCCGTACAGAATACACGAGATTTATCTGAAGAACAGAGAACTCTCAATAGCCTTAAAAGAGTCGTCGATCTGATCTGATGTGCGGCAAGGATATTCAAAAAAAAAAAAGTTAGAAGGTTGGAAATGCATTTGCTGTTCAATCATTTTCTGCATAGTTAATTTATATTTCTTTATCTATTGAAGTTTAATTTTATCAACGTTTATGCCCTCTCTGGTATTTTATGATTTGCGCCGAACTAAAATCTGTATAATTTTTGTCGCCGTATGAATGATTCAAGTTTATGCTCTGTATGTACTACTCAGACGTCCACTATTTTGTTGTGCATGAATACTAACGATATGCACAAAAATACTGTTGAATTGATGATAAAGGATCGGTTGGAACAAACGTAGAAGATCAAGTTGAGGTACTCTGATTTCATCGCAATCATAATTTCGTATGAATTTGAAAGAAATAGATTAAAATTGTGTGAAAGTTGATTGTTGAAGCTGCGCAAATTATTGTCTTGTTATGAAAGTAATTAGTACGATCTTGTTATTGATAAAACTTCAATATTAATATCACGCACTGCAGATGAAACACTCCTAATCCACTGAGATTGCAGGTTTAGCCGATCTGTTTTGACGATAGCATTTCTACAGTTTTTTTTGTTTTGTTCTGTTTTTGCATCTAACATATTTGAATGACTTGCAACTGTGACAACATTCGTGAAAACACGTTCGATGCTTATTTATCAACGGTCGATTATACTCTTTACTCAACGCTCAACAGAAGGAGTTTTTTAACCGTTGGATTTTTTATGCCGTGAACTCCTCGACATACCTTGGATACCAAAGCTTGGAGGGTGCTCGTGTCTGGACATCACAACCCTGGTCTTATGTGATGATGCGAACCTATGTTTTTTTTTTAGCTGAAAATTATGCTGAACTTTTAGATGCTCGGACGACTTCTGGTAGAATTTATTATATACCGTTGCTGATTTGCGCACACTATGGTTTCTGCAGGTTTTGATGGATTTATATAATATGACTAAATTTTGATATACCTTTTTGTCATTCGAAGTCTTAAGTATGCCTGAATGCACGTAATTAACTTTTAATAGCATCTGATTTCTTCCGAGGTCTGCTATGACTAACATGTGCGTTGAAACTCAACTCTTGAAGTATGTTAAAATATGTTTTTTTTTAGAATATGTTTGGAAACTTCGATTATTAAAATTGTTTTAATATCAGTATTCCTTGATATGTGCAGTATTCTGATGTGATGATTTTTGACGCGTACGTACCTTCTGTAGTTTTTCATAGTACATCAAGTACTTTATTCTGTTGAGCAGATTGGCTACTAAGTGTAGTACACAGACATTTCTAGGTTTTAGGTTTTGGAGTTGATAGAAAGTTTCCGAATTGATTTCAGTAGGTCGTTCGATCGACAACAAAGTTGTACAATGCAGTGAATATCCTTCTTTCCTAGTTTGCGATCCTGGCACAAAGGCAGACATTATTAAACTACATCCTCGCTCAATATAATGACGCATCGGAAAATTTGTCGTCTTCTGTGTATAAGACTAGGATAAGCTGATCGCAGATATTTCATTCCGCTTCTGCACATATCGGTCGGGCACTTTCGAACGCGTTACTTCAAATTTGATTAAACTTTCTTATGGCACCAAAAACATGAATTGCTAGTGAATAAAGCAGTCTTTCCTTGATCCTAAGATTTGCCTTAGGATACGTTGAATAATATATGAACTTAGAATACGAGATCTTTGGAAGTCTAGGACACGAATCTACTTACACAGCAGCGTCGCAAATATTGAATAAAATTTAAAGCATGTGAGTTACTAAGTGGCATTCAAAGATGACTGCAATAGGTTACAGTTTAATACTCTGAACTAGCAGAAGAACCTTACGAATGCATAGTTTGACTTAAAGATTACAGTTCTTATAAAGGAGCAGAACAAATTTAGAAGAAACGATTTAATCTTTCAACTCAAGTGTGAATACTTCAAAGGTTCATATGGTTTAGAACACCATATGTGGACTTACTTTCTTACTTTCGTGCTATGAAGAGACTTTCAAATAGGATTTTGTTTCTAAATGCGTGTTGTTGACGATAGACTTGCAAAAGAGACATAGGTATCCTTCTTGCTTTGAATTACTAGATGTTTACTTATGAACCCCTTTCTAGCAAGAATAAGTTGGTATTTGTTAATATCTTGCTTCATGAGTAAGGTATCTCTACTCGTGTCCTCCTTTCTGTGAACTCCTCGACATACCTGGTGAACCCGACGTGAAAGGAGGAGAGTGTAGAGATCCTGTTCCTAGTTTAAAGAGTGGTACGGTTGAGTGAGCTCATTGTGCTTGACCATTTATGGGCGACGCAACGATGGATGTTATAACCCAACTTCTGCGATTTCAGCAGGACGAGAAAAGACGAAGTGCCATTCAGGCATTTCATGAGCGAGTAGTTAGAAGAAGTGGATATTTCAGTGGTAAAAATGTTACTCGTTTTTGCAAGGAATATGAATTGGAGGCACGATACCTTGGTACGGGTCTAACACCATTAAGTGATCAAGAGTTAATTGACAATTTTGTATACGTTTCAGAATTACATTTGCGTGACCGACTAGTTGTGGATGCACCTCGACTAGTTATAGAAGGGCAAATAAGATGGTCACAATACAAGATGATACTCATAAGGATGTTTGCACTGGATGACGAAGATAAGGTGACTAGATCCACATTTCTAAAGTGGATACATAAACCAAAAGATCAATCTGTTCTAGATATAAAAAGAGAGTTTGATCAACAATTTGCAGATTTATCTGATTATGATAGGAGGGCTATGGATCAAGAAAAGGTATCCTTGTTTCTTCGGGCTATAGATTCAAAAGCCCGAGAAGAAATTTTTCCACAATTACAACAAATAGGAACTGAGTCTGGTCTTACCGAAGACTGGGGTAATGTAGATGAAGCTGTTAGGGGATATGTAGAAAAGCAAAGAACTTTGTCTAAGTTCATGCAAAGCTGGCATGATGATTTGCAAGAAGAACAAGCTCAGGCTGTTCAGCAACCTGTACAGAACCCTCAGGTAAACCTACCAATACCAAAGGATGTTGTGCCCACTAATACAATGGAAGATATGTTCAAAAAGTTTAGTGACCTTACGATTCAAAGTATGAAGCAGATGATTGAATCTCAATCTTTACAAGCACCGGCACCTAAAAATCCAAAAGCTCCAGAAATTAAAAGATGTATTTGGTGTGACTCTTTGGAGCATAACAGATACTCATGTGAGAGCTTCAAAGAAGCATTAGCAAAGAACTTGGTATTCGTTAAGGAAAAGATGATATATGATTCTAAGACTGGAGAAAAGGTAAACATTAATTTTGGTCGGGGAGGAATGAGAATATTCTTCCCTGGCACATGTGAAAACGTTGCTTCAACATCGCATACGTATGCATGTCAGGTAGTTGACGAAAATAATGATTTAGAACCGTGGTCTAAAGTAATAAAGTCCTTAGACCATGGGAAGATGCATCATGAAATTTTAAAGACAGCTAGTAATGAAATCCGAGGGGTAAGTGGATGGGATGATCCAGTAGACACTCTTTCGGTTGTTACATACCTATGCTCTTCGGTAGAGCATGAAGCAGTAGTGGAGGAGAAACGAAGAAGAACCAATGAGGGTGAAGAGGAGAAAAGGAGGACTAGGCGTCAAGTAGAAGCCTCGAATGAACAACCTCAAATACCAAACCAAAGCCATCCAACACAAACAAACCAAATAGATCCACCATCACAACCAACAATAATCCAACCAAATAAAATTCCAACTCAAGTTCAAATTCCTACTTCTGCTGAGATGCCAGTCTCTACCCACGATAATATTCCTCCTCAAGATCAAGAAATGCAACCTGTAAAAAAAGGTCAAGGAAAAGTGAGAAATCCCTCATATATGCTAAAATCGCATATAGAGCAAGCCACAAATCTTAAACAAGTTCTCGAAAAAAGAGTGCTCGATAGTGTAATCGAATTTACACTCGGTGAGTTACTGGGAATAGCAAAAAGAGAATTTCTAGAAGTAATAATTGACCTCTTAAGAAGGAAACGACAACCAATAGCTGACATGCAAGAAATTGAAAGAATGGATGAAGAGACTCCCGATCATACTGTGCAAGCGCAAGTTCAAGAGCTAAAAAATATACTTGAGAACCAATTGAGACTAATGTTCAACCGTGCATGCATGAGGAAATATCCTTGGAAAAGAATTCTTCCGACATAACCCCTTCGAGTTATTACACTAAAGATCATTGGGCCCGAGCCACAACTGAGACGTTGGTAAGATTAGAAAAAATTAGCACTCCAGTTGTCGCTCTTATTGATCATGGGTCTGAAGTTAACTTGATGTCTAAAGATCTCTATATGAAGGGGAAATGGCCAATAGACATGCAGCCTGGTTGGAGAATTAAGGCTGCGAACTCAATGCCAGGTGAGTTGTTTGGTGCATGCCCGCAGGTTCTAGTTACAATTGGAGATGTCAGTGATTATCAAAATTTTTTCGTACAAGATCATTCTAGTTACTCACTGATTCTAGGGCAGCCATATATTACTGCCTTAAGAATGGAAACAAGAGTCTTAGAAGATGGATCGGCTTACGCGCGAATCCGTAGTAAAGATGGGAAAAAGGCAGTTCAATTCATGACGGTATGTGTGGATCACATCAGGAATAGAACTTCTCTTCGGACAAGGCCTATTCCCGAAGATTACGAGGATCAAAGTTTTTAAAGAAAGCTTTCATAAGTCGGGACTATGAAGGCTTGAAAAATGAAAAGATCCCGAATGTAAATATGTTTATATCAAGTTTTATAGCACTTTCTTCGACAAATTCATTTCAGTTTCGTGTTTTTTCTGAGTTAAAAAAGTGGGAAAAACAATACATAGTGGATCTTCAAAGAAATTTCCATGGATGTAGAGTACTTAACTTTGACGAGGAAATCTCTGGAGTCTTTGATGAGATATCCTTTGCAGACACATTGTTTGATCTGCAAGAGTTAGTTCAAGGAAAAAGGAATGATTATGTGATTCAAACGCACTCTATTTCCATGTATAAGGAAATAGCAAAGTTTGAGCAAGATGAAATAGGTAAAGAAGTCTTCGTTGAAACAAAATACAAAACAATTGATAAAAAGATAAAGCCAGTCGCAGTCCCACTTCCTGAAGATAGTAATAAACTTATGGATGATGTAAAAAATCAGCCACCTCTCAGAGATAAGAGAAAAATAGGCCATGAATTCACTAAAGAAACTTTCGAGCAAGTTCAATTAGGGAAAGATGGTTTCCTCAGCGATAAAGAGAAGGATGTATTCTCTCGAATGTTATTTAAGCATGGAAAAGCTTTTTCTTTCAATGACCAAGAAATTGGATGCATAGATCCATCTGTGGTGACACCTATGATAATTTTCACGATTCCACATGTACCTTGGAATCTCAGACCGATTCCAGTACCAAAAGCTCATATTTCAAAGCTAATTGATCTGTTGAATGACAAAATTAGAATGGGGATTCTTGAGCCATCAAGTGCTCCCTATTCTAACCGTTGGTTTACTGTACCAAAAAAGAATGGGTCATTAAGATTTATCCAAGATCTACAGCCAGTGAATAAAGTGACAATTAGAAATATGGGAACTGGGCCTATTGTAGACGAATATGCAGAAGCTTTTGCAGGAAGATCTATTTATTCAATGGGAGATTTACACTCTGGATATGATCAATTCCAGCTAGCTCTCGAAAGCCGTGATTTGACGACTATGAGGACGCCACTTGGGCTTGTGCGCATGTGCACTTTGCCGCAAGGTGCCACGAACTCAGTGGCACACATGATGAATGGTATGCATAAAGTTCTTAGGGATTTTATTCCACATCTGACTATGCCATTCATTGATGATGTTCCTATTAAAGGCTGTGAAGAAAGAGATAGAGACGAGACTCTTGATGAGGATGGATGTAGGAATTTTGTTAAAAAGCACATAACTGATTGTGAATCCATTCTTAGTCGGCTGGAAGAGGTTCATTTGACATTGTCTGCTGAAAAATCAGTATTTGGAGTGCAAGAGGTTTTAATTGTAGGAAGTTTATGTGGACCTAAAGGAAGAAAGCCATGTCCAAAGAAAGTAGATGCCATCCGACACATGAAAGAGGTCTGCTCCTCGATCACTGAAGTGAGAAGATTTCTTGGGGCATGTGTTTTCTATGTTGTATGGATTCCCCATTTTGCCCATATTGCTGATCCACTTTATCAATTACTTAGAAAAGGGCAAAGATTTCAATGGAAAGATATCCATACTCAAGCAGTAAGAAAATTAAAGAAAGCACTTGCAGAAGCTCCATTGCTCAGGAAGGCTGATTATACTAATAATAAAGAAATTTATATCACCATAGATACAAGTCCGACAGGTATAGGTTGGGCGATTGGCCAAGAGGATGATGAAGGAAAAAGATATGCAATTCGTTTCGGGGCTAAAGTTCTAAATATTCGTCAGAGAGGTTACCCTCAAATTAAGCGAGAGCTTTGGGGGATAGTAACTGCACTTAAAAATGATAAAGAATATCTGATTGGGGCAAATGTGGTAGTAGAAACAGATTGTTTACCATTGTTGGGAATGATTGTGAATTGTTCCACTGCAGATATTGCCATGTTAAGATGGATAGCATATATTAAGTCGCTAAACCCTGAGTTTGTTCATATAGCTGGAAGGAATAATGTGGTGGCTGACATGCTATCACGAGCTATATATGAAAATGAAGATTTGATGACTTCTAATGATGAAGAGATAGGTCTAGACTTTTATGCTTCACATGTACATAATCTAAGCCTAAATGAAGCATTTACTGGACTAGATAAAAAAGAGCCTAAGCGTCAAAATGAAAGGCCTGGAATTTGTACTGAGTTTTCAAAGGAAGTTCAATATAGCTTAGGAAGAGGGAAAGATAACAGATGGATAAAAGAAGAACCTTACAAGATTCAAATAGGAATAACAGAGAGATTCAATGAAGACGAATATGAAAACGAGTGGAAGGAAATCGGAAGATATTTAAGTATGAAGTGTCCTGATTTTAGTTGGAGTAAAGAAAAATTTCGTACCATTCGAAGAAAGTCAAGCAATTATTTCCTGAAAGATGGATTACTCTGGAAGCGAAGCACTGGAATGGGAAAGATACCCCAGCGAGTTGTAGGTTGTGAAGAATCGAGAGGAAGGATTACGCGTGAAATGCATAACTCACTATGGGCCGGTCATAAAGGCTTTCAAGGAACTTATGAAAAGATAAGGGAAAGATACTGGTGGCCTGGGATGTATGTGGATACCCAGAATTACGTAGCCACTTGTAAACCTTGTCAGATGTACTCCAATGTTAGACACAGAGATGAATTACATCCAACATATCCTCTTAATATTCACTATAAATGGGTTGTTGATTTAGTTACAATGCCATTAGGGGTGCATCAGATGAGGTATATTGTATTAGCAAGAGAAGACCTAACAAATCATGTTGAAGGAAGAGCTCTAAGGACGAAAACTACAAGCAATGTATGCAAGTTTCTACTAGAAGACGTGTTTAGTAGATTTGGTTATGTGGAGAAAATAGTTGCCGATAGAGGTGAGCTTGATGCTCAGGAAGCTGAAGACTTCTTTAAAAAATATGGAATTCGATTATCACTCACCACCGCTTACAATCCTGAAGCTAATGGAAAAATTGAACGTGGTCATCCACCAATTATTAAAGCTTTGGCTAAGGCTTGTGAGGGGAAAATAAAGAATTGGCCAAATTACCTTCCATTTGCCCTTTGGGCAGATAGGATGACATATACTAGAACTACCGGATATATGCCAGCGGAATTGATGTATTGTCAGAAACCTATTTTGCCGACGGAGAGTCATGCTTTAGCGTGGACTTCCTTGCCTTGGGAAGATGAGGTGTCAAGAGAAGATCTTCTAGCAGTGCGGATTCTTCAACTAGAAAGAGGGAAAAATCTGGTAGAAGAAGCTGCATTTAAGCTTAGAGCTTCTAGAGAGAAAAATAAAATTGCATTTGACAAGTCCCACAGATTAAGGCCAAAGAGGTTGAAGGAAGGAGACTGGGTACTTGTTTATGATAGCTCGTTGAATACTCAATATGAGGCTCGAAGAAAACTGGTTAAGAGATGGTTTGGTCCCTATGTGGTATGTAAAGTTTTTGATAATGGAACATACTCACTTAGAGAATTAGATGGGACTAAGTTAAAGGAATTAATTGCTGGAAAGAGAGTTAAGCTCTTTAAAAGAAGAGAGAATGAAAATTATGAGACGGTAATAAATGAAGACGAAGATGAGGAAAGTGAAGAGGAAAGATGTGAAGATGATAAAGATGAGGATATCAATAAGGAAAATGATTAAAATAAATTACATCGTAAGATGATATATATATACATATAAAAACATATATATATATATGTATGTATATAATAAAACTATATAGACAATTAACAAGATATGAATCCGTCTATATGTAATAAATAAGTAAAGCAACAATTAAATTAAATGTATGTGCTTTACTTAGTCATAAACTTCTATTAATACTAATTTTTGTTTCTTACAGGGTACTGACGGAGATTTGTGATCAGACCATTAATAGGAAGTTTTTTTTAGGTTTGATTGGACTGTTTGACTATCTTAGGATCTCGAATGGACAGTGAAGATTCCAATGATACATCCATTCCTGAGGGTAGCATTCCTGAAAGATTTAGAGAGACGTCAGGGAGTGTGCCTGAAAGGAGAACCTTAGATAGTTCTTTTATATCAACTTACTTGCTCCCTTCACCAGAAAATGAAGAAAGAATTCCTGTAGAAGAGTTTATTAAAGATCGTATCACTAGGGAGACCTTGATTCCATCATCAAATGAAAGAAGTATACTCAGGTATCGAAGGGCACGAACGTATGGAGAAGATGATACTTCGGATAACCGTGAGTCATATATGGAAGTAGACCCAACAGCACTTCTTGTATATAGCCAAGACTTAGCAGAATATGCAGAACTTCTACAACAGCTTGCCTTGTTCCGTAGGGAACGTGAAGGGGGTGAGACATCCTAAAGATAGATTAAAATGTTGTATTAAAAATATGTGTAAATAATGTCTGTTTTGAATCAAGTTAGGTTTTTTTTATGAAGAATAAAGTCAGGGAAGATCCTTGGAGATCGGCAAGAAAATAAATACCAATGTATATAAATAAAGCCAGGTAATACTTTCCTTCTTTTGAATAATTGTTTTTTATATAGATTCGTGTGAAATAAGCCTCTGATTTTTGCAGGATGACCAAGTTCAAGTTTTTTTTAAGAAAGAATGATTAAAGGCGACAAGCTCGAGTGGCTTCTGATTGTATACTGGTGAGATGTTATTGTTTGAGTTTCTTTTCCTTTCATGTATATATGTGTATATATGTATATATATATATATCTATATGAAAAGACTACATGGGTTGGGCATATGATATGTAAATAAATGTATAATTAAGAAAAATTAAGTAGAACAAAAAATCTTGTGCCACTAATTAGATTACTTATAATGTATAAGGGCCAGGATTATATGAGTAAGGTTAGAGGATGGACTAGAACTTTCGAAAGCAAGACCTAGGAAGGTGAAGGGAAGACCTAGACTAAGTATCTGTATATAGTAGTGTTTACAAATACTTGATGAGTGAGACACTTCGACTTCTACTCTTGATCTCTCATCTGACCTGATCTTCAGACAGATTATATCTTGAGAAAAGAATTCTTACCAGCCAGCTTTCTATATGTATGTGTATGTGTTGTTGGGTGCTGCGATGAGCTAGTAGGCGGGTGGAACTACCCTGGTCGGGTGATCAGGGCCACGAGCTGACGCTAGTTGTGTCGTATGGCCTGACCTATATGTTGTTACGCGCTCATACGGGTTGATAGGCGGGTGGAGTCACTCTGACCGGGTGGTCAGAGCCACGAGCTGACGTTGATTTCGTATGAGGCTGACATTGTGCATCGTGCGCTATGTCGGGTCGGTAGATGGGTGGGCTAAACCTGGCCGGGTGGTCAGGACCACGAGTCGCATCCGATTTCGACATAGGCCGAAAAGTGTGGAAAAATAAATAAATAAAAATAAAAAGCAAAGATATAAAGGTTGAGCTGGATGAAGAATTAAAATAAAGAAAAACAGAATAAAAATATGAGAAAAATAAGAAAAGGGCCTGAAGGGATTTCAGATGATAGAAGATCAAGAGGGAAGCCAGAAGCGAGTTTCATAAATCGAGTTAGTGAAGACTGGTATATGCAAATGCTTCGGATAGGCTACTAGATCTGACCGGGTCGAGTTAACGAGAGAGCTAAGAAGTTTTCGATTTTTCTCATATGATTTCTAGTCTAAGTACATTAGTGTAATCTGATATGTTGTACGAGGTGTTTTTGTCTACCTTCTTTTCTTGATTTATGCCATGTTTAATACATATTCAGATTTCATGCATTCAGTTGAAATTTCTTTAAGTAGTGTTTATTTGCCACGACCACTTGATCCTCGCTTGTATTTAATGTTGTGTATGCAGGTTGGTGGTGCATCCGGAGGATGCACAGGTTCAGAGGGGGTGGATGTCGTCATGATCCAAAACACAGTCTTGGAAGTCAAATTTCAAACACCAAATTGAAGCCCCATTGAAGGTACGTATGAATTGACTCTAATGATTAATCATGAAGACTCTGCAAGATGTACCGCAAGGCTCGGTGGATGGAATTTAAAACGCACAACATTGAACTTTAAGCTTGAGTATATGCAACGATATTAAATGGCTAAGGTAAATTCTTCCATTAGAATTCTTATTGTGTTGTGTGTTCGTTTTTTTTCCAAGGATCACTTCATGTGTAAGTTGTTCCTTTGCATATCATTTCGTATGATTGAAGTCTTGCATAGAGTAAGCTCATCTCATCTGAGTTGAAGAAATTATTTGTTGCTATTTGTCTCCGCCATGCTCAACCGTATTGAGCTATATGAAGATGAATGTGCATTAAAGTGTTACCCTACACATAAACATGTGTGTCTAATGTATATGTATATGATTGTGTATGCGTTTGGTTATATGACTATGCTAGATTATTATTTATATGCATGCGTGCATAAATATATGTATGTGTGCATGTGGACATACATTATGGATCATGTACGTCTAAAGTGAACATAGTATGATATGAAATAGGAGAGGAAAAAGGGAAACGTATAAGCAGAGGTGGCATTTTTTTAATGTATGTGTACAGAGGGGAATAAGGAAAATAGGGAGAATGGCGGCAGAAAGTTTTTTTTGGAATGTATGGGTTTTCGTGCGACAGGTGGAGGAGGCAGCGCGTGTTTTTTGAGGAGGATGGACATTCTGTTCGGAGACTTAGGAGAGACAGTAACCGAGAATGACATAGAAAAAGGGAGCGAGTGAAGAAAAATCGGGAGGAAGATATATCTTGGAGGAAACGCGCGCTGGCGAAAAAGAGGAGGCCCATTCCAGCTGAGAAAAAAGACAGTGGTTTTTTTTGGAAAAAGCACATGCAGTCGGCTGAGGCTCGGAAAATGATGATGCTGGCTTGATGATTGGCAAATTCCGCGCAATTCAAACTGCCCTATTGTCCGAGCCTGACATGAAGTTTCTGGTAGTGAATGCTGATGAAGAAAGTGTAATCAACTTCTGATTTTCATACATATTTGCAGAAGTATTCCGATGAAGAGGCACACGACATTTGTGATAACAGTACTGAAGCTGGTGTCAACATTGACAATTTAAAACATAGAAATTGTTGCCGCTATCTCTCTAAACATCGAACACTGATAAGGTTATGCTGTTAATATGAGGCCGATATGAGGACGCTATCCGTACAGAATACACGAGATTTATCTGAAGAACAGAGAACTCTCAATAGCCTTAAAAGAGTCGTCGATCTGATCTGATGTGCGGCAAGGATATTCAAAAAAAAAAAAGTTAGAAGGTTGGAAATGCATTTGCTGTTCAATCATTTTCTGCATAGTTAATTTATATTTCTTTATCTATTGAAGTTTAATTTTATCAACGTTTATGCC
This sequence comes from Ceratopteris richardii, assembly GCA_020310875.1. Taxonomy (NCBI): domain Eukaryota; kingdom Viridiplantae; phylum Streptophyta; class Polypodiopsida; order Polypodiales; family Pteridaceae; genus Ceratopteris; species Ceratopteris richardii. Next base: position 192,766,872 of record CM035406.1, read on the forward strand.
CTCTCTGGTATTTTATGATTTGCGCCGAACTAAAATCTGTATAATTTTTGTCGCCGTATGAATGATTCAAGTTTATGCTCTGTATGTACTACTCAGACGTCCACTATTTTGTTGTGCATGAATACTAACGATATGCACAAAAATACTGTTGAATTGATGATAAAGGATCGGTTGGAACAAACGTAGAAGATCAAGTTGAGGTACTCTGATTTCATCGCAATCATAATTTCGTATGAATTTGAAAGAAATAGATTAAAATTGTGTGAAAGTTGATTGTTGAAGCTGCGCAAATTATTGTCTTGTTATGAAAGTAATTAGTACGATCTTGTTATTGATAAAACTTCAATATTAATATCACGCACTGCAGATGAAACACTCCTAATCCACTGAGATTGCAGGTTTAGCCGATCTGTTTTGACGATAGCATTTCTACAGTTTTTTTTGTTTTGTTCTGTTTTTGCATCTAACATATTTGAATGACTTGCAACTGTGACAACATTCGTGAAAACACGTTCGATGCTTATTTATCAACGGTCGATTATACTCTTTACTCAACGCTCAACAGAAGGAGTTTTTTAACCGTTGGATTTTTTATGCCGTGAACTCCTCGACATACCTTGGATACCAAAGCTTGGAGGGTGCTCGTGTCTGGACATCACAACCCTGGTCTTATGTGATGATGCGAACCTATGTTTTTTTTTGAGCTGAAAATTATGCTGAACTTTTAGATGCTCGGACGACTTCTGGTAGAATTTATTATATACCGTTGCTGATTTGCGCACACTATGGTTTCTGCAGGTTTTGATGCATTTATATAATATGACTAAATTTTGATATACCTTTTTGTCATTCGAAGTCTTAAGTATGCCTGAATGCACGTAATTAACTTTTAATAGCATCTGATTTCTTCCGAGGTCTGCTATGACTAACATGTGCGTTGAAACTCAACTCTTGAAGTATGTTAAAATATGTTTTTTTTTAGAATATGTTTGGAAACTTCGATTATTAAAATTGTTTTAATATCAGTATTCCTTGATATGTGCAGTATTCTGATGTGATGATTTTTGACGCGTACGTACCTTCTGTAGTTTTTCATAGTACATCAAGTACTTTATTCTGTTGAGCAAATTGGCTACTAAGTGTAGTACACAGACATTTCTAGGTTTTAGGTTTTGGAGTTGATAGAAAGTTTCCGAATTGATTTCAGTAGGTCGTTCGATCGACAACAAAGTTGTACAATGCAGTGAATATCCTTCTTTCCTAGTTTGCGATCCTGGCACAAAGGCAGACATTATTAAACTACATCCTCGCTCAATATAATGACGCATCGGAAAATTTGTCGTCTTCTGTGTATAAGACTAGGATAAGCTGATCGCAGATATTTCATTCCGCTTCTGCACATATCGGTCGGGCACTTTCGAACGCGTTACTTCAAATTTGATTAAACTTTCTTATGGCACCAAAAACATGAATTGCTAGTGAATAAAGCAGTCTTTCCTTGATCCTAAGATTTGCCTTAGGATACGTTGAATAATATATGAACTTAGAATACGAGATCTTTGGAAGTCTAGGACACGAATCTACTTACACAGCAGCGTCGCAAATATTGAATAAAATTTAAAGCATGTGAGTTACTAAGTGGCATTCAAAGATGACTGCAATAGGTTACAGTTTAATACTCTGAACTAGCAGAAGAACCTTACGAATGCATAGTTTGACTTAAAGATTACAGTTCTTATAAAGGAGCAGAACAAATTTAGGATAAACGATTTAATCTTTCAACTCAAGTGTGAATACTTCAAAGGTTCATATGGTTTAGAACACCATATGTGGACTTACTTTCTTACTTTCGTGCTATGAAGAGACTTTCAAATAGGATTTTGTTTCTAAATGCGTGTTGTTGACGATAGACTTGCAAAAGAGACATAGGTATCCTTCTTGCTTTGAATTACTAGATGTTTACTTATGAACCCCTTTCTAGCAAGAATAAGTTGGTATTTGTTAATATCTTGCTTCATGAGTAAGGTATCTCTACTCGTGTCCTCCTTTCTGTGAACTCCTCGACAACGCCCGAAGGCAGTTACAAGTATCCCGCAGCGCAGGGGGGTCGAACCCTCGCCCCCGCCTCAAGAGGCGAGGGACCCAACCACACGACCTGGCGTCTTGGGATGTATGAGAACTTTCTTGCAATAGAAGTGATTCCATTGTCTTACTCTCTTTGTTCTTATTGTGTGTGCGTGTGTGTGTGTATGTGTGTGCATGCTTGTGTGCTTCTCACTCACGCACTTGTGCTTCCACTTGCTCGTGGTCTTCATACCATCCTCATGTCTTCCCGGATTGACATTAAAGGAGGTGCTACTCATCACTGAGCTACACCAAATTTTGGCGCCGTTGCCGGGGATCGAGCTTTGAGGACGAGCGTGTGATGGTAAGACGTAGAGAGGACGCGTTGGAATGGTAAGTAGTAGGTAAAATTTCTGATTTTTCTCCATCTCCATTTTCATCTTCACCTCCTTCTCCATCTCCACCTCCTTCCCCACTACATATCCCCTCTTCCTTTTCATTCCCTCATTTGTTGTGTGCGAGTTTGAGAGAGAGCGATTGTGCGTGCTTGTTTTTGTGTGTTTTTTGCATGTTTCTTGCAGGTGGCAGCTCCATCATCATCTCCAGCAAGCTCAGCAGGTACAGAAATTTTCTGCACAGTCCCCGAGGCGTTGAGCTCCAGCTATCGCGACACTCCGAAAATTTCACCTTCTCACGATTCTGAGTGCACCACGACACTGCGCAGGCCTAGAGCTCCTAGGAACCCTAGATAGAACAGAAAAATTCACCATATCCCGAGCTATCGCGACACTTCGAGGTATCGCGACACCCCGTGACCTATCGCGACACTTCGAGGTATCGCGACACTCCCCAGCTATCGCGACACCCCCAGCTATCGCGACACTCCCCACCTATCGCGACACTTCGAGGTATCGCGACACCCCGTGACCTATCGCGACACTTCCAGCTATCGCGACACTCCGAGGTATCGCGACACTCCCCACCTATCGCGACACTTCGAGGTATCGCGACACTCCCCAGCTATCGCGACACTCCCCACCTATCGCGACACCTCGAGGTATCGCGACACTCCCCAGCTATCGCGACACTCCCCAACTATCACGACACCCCCAGCTATCGCGACACTCCGAGGTATCGCGACACTCCCCACCTATCGCGACACTTCGAGGTATCGCGACACTCCGAGCTATCGCGACACTCCCAGCTATCGCGACACTCCGAGCTATCGCGACACTCCGAGCTATCGCGACACTCCCAGCTATCGTGACACCCCGACCCGACCTATCGCGATACACGGCCATTAACGCATGAAAATTGAGAGTTAATTTTTGAGTGATTGAAAGGGTAGTTGAGCTTGATTTTAGACATATTGGTATAACTTAGAACCTTGGAAGTGGGCAAAAGGCCTAGAAACCAGAGATAGGTGGAACTAAGTGATTCTCAGAGTCAGGGGGTACAGTGAGCTACCCCAAGGGGATTAAAATTATTGAAGTGTGTCTTTCAAATACTTGTGGCAATAAATCTATACTAACTGGTGAGTTTTTGCAGGAACTTTGTGGGCACTCAAGGCAATCAAAGCAAGCTAGCAAGGGTGAGTACCGAGCTTGGGAGAAGGCTTCCTGGGCTTGCGTAGCTGTCTGGTCAACCAGCTAATTGAGGTTGGAAGATCTCATAACCCTCCTTTGTCAATTCCTAGCCTAGGCTAAGTACGACTTAGGTGTGGTAATTAATTAGGGCAACGTTAGGCACAAATCAAGTCCAAGAGCATTAAGCAACCAAGTGCAAGAAGTAAATAGGTCGTAAGTGCGAAACCCTAAGGGACAAAAGGTAAACGGGAATCGATCACTCGTCAAGTGCGGAAATTCACTTAAGTACTCCTGACGACGCAATTTCAGACAAGACCATAAACCTAATATTCAACTAAAAAGAACAAAGTGATTGGTGCAAAATCAACCTGCTACGAGAGCGTGCTTGGGTTCCAGGGGGTAAATAAATCAGGCATATGAACCTTAGATCAGGCAGACACTTAGGCCGAGACAGACAAAGCCTCAGATCTTCTGAAGCTAGTGTCAATCACACTGCCAGGTCTTGGGCCCAGCAGTTGAGTGATTACCCATACACTTCCAGATCAGAAACAAGTGATTCTGAGATGTCCTATCACATGGAGAGATCAGTAGGTAGTTCAGGGTTGGCTTACCTAGAGAAGCCAGAAGGGCCTTATAAGACGCAATTGGAATATATCAGGACGAATCGTCTAGGTGCTCGCATCTACGAAGACGGACTGAGAAGATCGGTGGTCCAGATTAAGAACCCCGATCAACCCCATGGATTAGACCACCCAGTAGTCAAGTTTGAGAATGGAGCATACCTAGATAAAGAGGGGACTATTTATGTAGTCACCACTCTTCCTGATAGAACTGATGAGTTTGGAAATGTGATTGCGGAGACCGACATGGGGGATATAGAGCAAGGGAACTTAGAGAGAGAGCCAAGAACTCCCCGTGGTAAATCTGTCTTGACCAGAATCATGACCCCAGAGTGGATTCCACAGGATAATAAAAGCATAGACCTGCTTTTAAACCGAGAAACCGATGAGGCTTTTTGGAGATATAAATCTTCTCAACCTAAGGAAGTGAGTGCCCTCACAATCTATGAGTTTAAAGATCCTGATAGCCCAAGCCAAGTAACCTACCTAGACAACGCATCAGAGAGAATCTTCGTGGTCACTGAGCATGGCAGACATGCCTACACATGGAAGGGTGAATTTGTTTTTCCCCAACCTCCTCGGACTAATGTGTCTTACAGTCACCAAGGAGCTGGGACCTCCCAAGCTCACGGAGCTCAAAGAGATAGAAGCAGAGACAAACCTGAGGTAAGTTTTGCCAACTCCCTGGGACGAGAAAGAACGGGAACAGAAAGGAATAGAGTGGAACCTGAGAGACATAGAACCCCATGGAATCAAAGGAATATTGATGATTTTCCTTTGCCAAGACCGAGAGAACACACCAGGACCCTGCGACCAACTCAACTGGTGAAGTCCATGAAGAACTATTTCGATGGCACGGCGGACCCTTATGACCATGTGGCAGAATTTTGACAAGTGTTGAATGCTGAACAGGTGGAGGACCTATTCACACAATATAATGCTTTCGGTCTAACCCTTAGGAACACTGCCCTTACGTGGTTCCAACCACTGAATGAGAGGCATTTCAGAAACATAGACCAACTCTTAGAGGCATTTATTGTTGAGTTTTCTAAGAGTGGAATCAGGCATAACACCTCCTCACTAATTCATAGCTTCAAACAAACACCTCAAGAGACGGTCAGACTAGCTAGAAGAAGATTTAGACAGTACCTGGAGAGATGCCCTATGCCGGAGTTACCCACACCAGCCAAACAAGTGGCCTTGTTCCTAGACGGATTGTTGAGCACTAAGCTCAGGTCATATGTGTACCTGAAGGACCCTAGAACGATAGAGGAGTGCGTGCGCATGTGCATAGACATTGAGGACAATCTAGGTGAAGAGTTAGAACTATCAAAAATCTATAAGGATTCTTATAGCTCCAGCAAACGAACATCTGGTCAATCCACATCTATCGAGGAACTTGCAGAGAAGGTAGCCCAAAAACTAGGTGTCTCTAGCAAGCAAATCCCAAGATTTGCCCCAGTGAAGCGGTGTTACAATTGTGGCGGTGAACACATGGCTAGTGTATGCCCCATTATGGCCCAACCTCAGGTGAATCCTAGTAGCCAGTATTGCACCATAGAGCGCAGGTACACCAATCACACGGCACAAGACTGCCCATATAACAAACAAACTGTTAGGCAAAATTATCCTCAGCCATATCCACAACAGGGTAGATACCAGAACCAGTATCCATCACCACAATACAACAGACCACAACAAACTTATCAGCCACCTTATCAAGGGCAGCAGAGACCCCAACCAGTCCTAGTGCAGCAACCCCCTACTCCAACCAATGTGATCCCAGTGAAGTATGCATCTACTGAAGAAAATCCGAACAGAGCCATAGTCCCAGTCACCCCATTGCTATCAGACAGTGACCCCAGTGACCATAGTTTTGACTCCGCACATATTGATAGCCCACAGGCTTACTACATGCAGTCACCCGAGCATAACGAGTCATACTACTATGAGGACCCAAGTGAAAATAGTGGGGAACCGGAGTATTCTAATGTTATGTACACAAACCCCAACTCTAGACCTCAACCTAGGCAGGTACGACCCCCATTTCCTAGGGGGCCATGCTTCAGATGTCAGGGAGATCACCTTATCCGTGATTGTCCACTGCCTGCCCCTACACAGCCTCAACCAATAACCATTCAGGGCTTCTGTCAAGACTGCGGGAAAGAACATCTCCTACGAGATTGCCCAAAGAACCCTAATAACATGCCTAAAATCACTCCTATCAATGTTGTTGGGTTAGTTGTAGACTCCACAGGGAGTGTGACTTCCACTACACCTGTGCAGGTGATCACAAGAGCCAAGGCACTTCAACGACACCAAGATGTTGTTCAGGAAAAGAGCCCCGAGGTGAGTGCAACAGAGAGCATACCCAAAAAGAGGACTAGCGCCTGGAAGGATAGTCGTGAAAGAATGAAGAGACAATGGGCAAAAAAGATAAATGAACTTGAAGAAAGCGTGAGAGAAACCAAGGCAAAAATCACAGAAATCACATCTCAACCGCACTCCCACACACTTCCACCACTACCATCCCCATCACCCTCCAGTTCTTCACCCTCTAACACACCCCTCGTAACCCACCCACCACCCCGAGTAGGATCAGTATTAGCTGACCCCACTCCTGAAGGCTTGGACATGATGTTCAAGGCCTACCAGGCTCGACTTCAAGAAGGGCCAACAGCTGCAAACCTAGACAAGAGTTACCCTAGAGCAGATTTAGAGATTGAACGGATGAAAATGTGCATGAAAATGGTAGAACAAGCTCAAGCTATACTTGAGACTAGTCAAAAGTTCAATCAGACAAACTCTGTCAAGCCGGATTTGCATTTCCGAGGCTTACTGGAAAGATTAGAGCAGTTGGTAAACAAATCACAAGTTTCTTTACCTCCACAGGCTCAACCAGTTGTTGAAAGAGGAAGCTCACCACCTAAGGGAGCTTATGTTCCTAATTCCACGGATGCTGGAATACCTCCTTCAATTCAATAGTACTCTCAAGAGTTCTTGCGGGAAATACAAGAAGAGAAATGGGCCAAGGAGAAGGGTGATTCCCCTCCTATTCCTGAGATTGATGATCTTCGTGATCAATTTCCCCAAGACATTCCCTCTATCTATGGGGATCAAGCAGAGCAACAAGAGGATGAGGGATTAGATTTTGAATCTAATTCTTTACAAGAGTTGCCTCATTTCACAGGCCCATGGGAATCTGAATCTCTCCAGATCAGAGCTCCCACGATATTGGTAAGAAATGAAGACTCAGTGATTCCCAGGAACACTGATGTTGTGAAGAACACTAAGGTTCAGTGTCACCTCACTGTAGAGGAACTCCTCAAGGCAAAACCGGAGCTCTGGAATCATGTGAAAAATCAAGTCCCAGAACTTGAATCCAATACACCAAAAGTAGGCTCTAAACAAAAAGTACCAGAGATACCTCTCGATAAGATAGGAGATATGAGCGAAGGTGAAGAAGGTAACACTTATCTTCCGATCACCTATCAAGGTTACACAACCAAAGCAATTGTGGATTCGGGTGCCGGTCTTGCTATTGCGACCACCTCCCTGTGGAAGCGATGGGGCAAACCCACCTTAAGACCAACGAGAATGAAACTTCAAATGGCAGATGGTCATTTTGAAAGACCTCTCGGATTGCTTGAAGGGATAACTCTAACCACTTGTGGTGTAGAGTTTGAACATACGTTTGCCATATGTGACTTTGAGAAGAATAATGTTTACAAGATGATCCTAGGAAGACCCTTCCTACGACAATTACAAATAGTACAAGATTGGGGAACCAACTCCTTGTACTTACAGCACTTAGAGGTCACCACCAAGGTCAATCTGAAGGATCACACCTTCAGAGATGTACCACCCCTACAGTGGGATCCTATCCACAAAGCGAAAGAAGACTCTATCTCCGTGCATTCTGGAAGTTCACCTGAACCATCCTGGTTGCATGAAGATACTCACTTGTGGATGTGCAAGGTCGCAGAGGAAGAGGAAAAGCGCCTAAAAGCGAGAGAAGAAGGAACTTCCCCAGGAGATAGACCAATAAAAGACCCAGCCTATACACCAATGATATTTCCAGATGAGGAATTTGAGCCTCATGGTTGGGCAGAAATCTTAGCTACCATGGACATTGCAGTCAATGAGGAACAATGGACACCCCATTGTGATGAGGAGGGTTATGATATTTCAGTGTTCATGTGTCAGCCCTTGTTGGAAGAGTGTGATCCTAGTGAGTCCATAGAAGAAGAAGAGAGTGACAATGATCTAGAATCCATTGTGATGGATACTTACTTTGACTCAGAGGAACACTACTTAGAAGACATAGGAGTGTTAACCCAAAAAGAAGAAGAACCCCTTGCGAGTATTAAAACGATAAATTCAAAGAAAGGAAGTGAAGGAAGTCAAAAGAAAAAGAAAAGGAAAGCAGTAAGACAAGAAGAGGAAGAATCATTGTTTGAAGTACCAGAAAATTTCAAGAAATATGAAGTGGAAGACCGGAAAATTTTGGTACGAATGCCTAAGAGAGAGGCCATTATAGGAGAAGCATATGACAATAAAGAAAAGACCAAAAAAATTGTAGTGACCATTGAAGGGAATGAAGAGCGATGTACGTACATAGGAGACGACCTAAGTGCAGAAGAAGAAGTAGAGCTTGTAGCTCTATTAAGGGAATATAGGGATGTGTTCGCATGGCATTATAGAGACTTGAAAGGAGTAGATCCAGAGATTTGCTCTCATACGATTCCGATGACCGCTGATGCTAAGCCCACCAAACAAAAACCCTACACATATAATGACAATTATGCGGCCAAAATAAAAGAGGAAATTGACAGGCTGATTGAAGCCGGATTCATCTATGAGATTGAGCACACTGAATGGGTGTCCCCCATTGTAGTGGTGCCCAAGAAGAATGGGAAATTGCGAGTGTGCATTAACCTTAAAAAAGTCAATGCCGCTACGATCAGAGATAGTTATCCACTTCCAATCACCGAACATCTTTTGGAGCGTGTTGCAGGCAAGGAAGTTTATAGCTTCCTTTATGGATTTTCAGGTTACAACCAAGTAGCCATTGCCCCCGAAGATCAGCACAAAACGGCCTTTGCCACAGAATGGGGAATCTTTGCATTTCGTGTGATGCCATTCGGGCTCACCAATGCACCTGCAACATTCCAAAGACTCATGTGTCATGTCTTCAAAGAGTTCTTGCGAAAGAGCTTAGAAGTATATGTGGATGATCTGTGCGCTCATTCCCAAGAGAGAAGTTACCACATCCCTGAGCTCAGGCAAATCTTCAACAAGTGTAGAGATTATCGAGTGTGTCTGAATCCAGAGAAGTGTGTGTTTATGGTACGCCAAGGTAAGATCTTAGGTCACATTGTTTCTAAGAATGGAATATCAACAATGAAGACAAGGTAAGAGCAATAGCAGAATTGGCCAGACCAAGGAATGTGAAAGAGGTACAAGCCTTTATGGGCCATTGTGGATATTACCGTAGATTTATCCACATGTATGCCATCATAGCTAAACCTCTTTATGGGTTGTTAACGAATTTTGAATGGAATGAGGAATGCGAGACTTCCTTCAACGAGCTGAAGAGACGTTTGTGCACAGCACCAATATTGACTACTCCGGATTGGAGCAAACCCGTTCATGTCCATGTAGATGCCTCCAATCATGCAATAGGATGTGTGCTAGCACAACCCACAGGTGAAGGAAACCTAGATTTGCCGATAGCATATGCTAGTAGGCAATTAAATGCGGCTGAACGAAATTACACCACAACGGAGAGAGAAGGCTTAGGCATGATATATGCTGTGAAGAAGTTTAGACACTACCTATTGGCCAATAAGTTCAAGTTTTTCACTGATCATCAAGCTTTACTATATTTGGTCAATAAACCTTGCAATACAGGTCGCTTAGTAAGATGGTTCCTCTTACTAATGGAATACGACTTTGAAGTTGTTGTCAGGAAAGGTAGAACCCATCTTAGGGCAGACCATCTTTCTCGCATCACTTCAGGAGAGCCACCGCAAGGAGTGTCTGACGAATTGCCCGATGCTTATCTGTTCAATTTAGAAGTTGTTCCTAAATGGGCAAATAAGCTGGTACCAATCCTAACCTTCGGGCCTGTAAATAAGAATGTGAAAACCAGCAAAGAGGAAATTGTAAAATCATTAAAGTATCAAATAGTGGCTGGAAGTATGTACAAGCAAGATACCGAGGGCGTGTTAGCTTGTTGTGTCGAGGATGATGAACATGCTAGTTGGTTGCAACAAGCCCATGAGGGACTGCTAGGGAATCACTACTCTAAACAACGAACCTTGCAGAATCTAAAACGCTTAGGAGTGTATTGGCCTAGCATGGACAAAGAAATACAAGAGTGGATCCAGAGCTGTCCAGGGTGCCAGGAGAGACCCCCAGTGGAGCATGCCACTCTTTATCACATGTCATTAATCCCAGATTGGAGTGCTCCACTGGTCGAGTTCATGAGAACAGGAACATTACCCAATCAGGCTAGTCTTGCAAGAAAACGGAGCATGGAGCAAGAGGCTCTAGACTATGCTTTAGTAGGAGACAACCTGTATCGAAGAGGCAAGGATGGTTACCTAAGACTGTGCGTACATGAATCAGACTACTTGAAAGTCTTAGAAACTGCACACAGCGGTGCTGCAGGTGGACACTTTGGGCCTGACAGAGTGATTAAGACTATTCTATTCTCAGGACTGTGGTGGCCCACTCTTCATATGGATGCACATACTTATGTGAAGAGTTGCGACACATGCCAACGTACCCAATATCCGATAAGAAAAGATGAAATGCCATTAAGACCAATGATGGGAGGACGTGCGTTTTCAAAGTGGGGTATAGACTTTGTCGGTCCCATCAACCCCCCAGCTAGGAACTCCCATGCAGAATACATTATTGTAGCCACAGATTACCTTACGAAGTGGGTGGAAGTAAAGGCCACGACAAAGAATGATGCTCAAACAACGGCTAAGTTCTTATTCGAAAATGTGTTCACTAGATATGGGTTACCAATAGAGTTAGTTAGTGATAGAGGTACACACTTCTTGAATGAGGTCATTGAAAATCTCCTTCAAGAATTCATGGTGGTACATAAAAAGTCTGGACCCTATCACCCACAAGCTAACGGACAAGCCGAGAGCACGAATAAGATCCTGTGTAACGTATTGACGAAACTGGTCAATAATAAACGCTCTGATTGGGACAAACAACTTCACCATGCTGTTTGGGCATACCGAGTTGCCTACAAAACGGTACTCAATGCCACCCCATTTCAGATGGTCTTCGGACAGAATGCAGTGTTACCACTAGATTTCCTAATTCCAGCTTTAAGAGTAGCACAAGAGCATGAGTGGAATGGACATGAGTTGTCCTCTAGGATCTTAGATCTAGAGCGATTAGGTGAGACGAGGCTACGAGCAGCAGCAGGTATCTATGCTGCAAAGAAACGGCAAAAGGCATACTTTGATGCCCATGTGAAGGATAAGGGCTTGAAGGCAGGAGATCTAGTGTTAGTCTACACATTGAAACAACACGCAAGAAAGCTAGAAAAGAGAGGCTACGGACCTATGATCATTAATAGGATCTCCACGAGTGGAGCAGTACAACTAGCCACATTAGAGGGGGAGGTCCTCCCAAACTATATTAGCGGATGCAGAGTCAAGCGGTATCAGGAACCCCTCACGGAGGAGATGCTAAGCCGACTCAATATTGCTAAGCAACGTAAAGAGGAGGAAAAACGAATTCGGGAAGAAGCACAGGCAGAGGCCTTAGAGCGTATCAAACGAATGAAGTTGAGAAGACAAGGAAGGGACCAGCCTATGACTAACACTGAAGAGTCTTCAGGCTATCACATGGCCATGTGTGAGGCTTCAGGTGAACGTATTCATAAGATAGTGGACCGACGACCTTTTGTGACCCTAGAAATAGGACAAAGAGACAGCACAACAAGTGTGAGGGCTTTAATTGATTCAGGAGCAGCCACAAGTGCAGTTCGGCTTTCTTATTGCCAGCAGCTGCAATTGGAGGTAAAACCCATAGAAGCCTATCTGATAGGATTAGGAGCTGTTGAAACCCCCTGCATGGGAGAGGTGGATCTTCCCCTCTACATACAAGAGGTCCTCATGCCAGTAAAAGTGCTAGTGTGTGAAGACGAGGATCTGACCGAACCGCTTATCTTGGGCCAAGACTGGATCTATGATCACGCAGTCAACCTGAACCTAAGAAGTGGACTTCTTCAGGCTTGGGTAGGCCAAAGTCGTCTCACGATTGGATTAGAAAATCAAGCACTCAAACCAATAGAACAGGCACCAACTCCTGGTCCCTCCAGGAATCCACACGAAGATAACCACGTTGTGCTTGTCCAAACTTCTATGGTGCAGAGGAATGTCAATCTTACTGAAGGTTCAGGAGCCAAGAAGGAGTTCCTAATTGATCCAAAGAAGATTCCAAACGAACGGACCGAACATCACTCTATACGAAGGAGACCGCTGATCAAGAGGGAGGAGCGCCAACCCGCGCAACATGGAGCATCTCGTGGCGTGAAGCAGATCTGGATACGCAAGGATGGGAGACCCACAGCTCCAATAGCAGATTCTCAAGAAGACAAGAAACGAGCCTCACCATCAAGGAACAAAGCTAAGAAGCCCCCTAGGATAACCCCTAGGCACACCATTTCTATTTGGGTTCCTAAGCGGTCAATGAAGGCCACCCCTAATGCTAGACAGATATGGGTGCCCAAGGCTAGCTTACGAGCCCAAATTACTTCACCTTCAGGCACTAGGATGAAGCAACTTTCACAAGCACTCTTGGCCAACAACTCAGAATGTGACAAGATACCTACACCTCTCACTCTCCCCACTCCCATCAATCCCAGGAATGTCTGGAAATAGGTGCCCACAAGGTCCCAAATACATCACACTCTCATACCGAAATCTTCACGTGTCCTTAGCTCTAAGAGCTACTACTTACCTATCAAAGTGTGGAGAATTAAACTGTGTACTAAACCCCCTGACCCTAATCTGTAAATCCATCCACACTAACACAAAGCATTCCGAGCCCATTGCATCACCAAAGTATGCATCTAGGACGACAATGACCTCTAATCACCACTCATACATATCATAAACACCTCACCACTAACCACTGACCTCCGGAATTGTCATGTTAGTATTGTGAAGGGAACACCATTACATCTTGTTTCCTATGCAACACTAATGTGCCTTTCGTCTTCCAGCAGATAAACAACCTACTCTCATGGCAACAGCGGCAGGCACAAGCTCTCAGGCAGGATCTGGTGCTCCTATCAATTGGGATGCCATGCCAGTGGAAGCTCCACCAACAGCTAGGCCTGAAGAATTCTTGAATGTGCGAAGGATTCCTATTCCAGATCCACCCAGTGGACTAACCGAAAGAGTAAAAGGGCACTCCCATTGGTTCAATGAAATGCCAGGGGATTTGGGAGACGCAGATCACATATGGGAGTCCAAGATGGAGTGTGGAGGGGTTTGGTGGACTTTCCAATTCTTTTCAAGAGAATTTGAGACCTTACAGAATGCAGCTCCACTTCAGGATATCTGGCAAAAGGCAGGACTACAAGCTTACTTCAGTGCAGCTCTACCTAAACCTGACTTCCTCAGGTGCTACTACTTGATTGCTACGTTGAAACCTACCGGGGATAAAGATCATTCAGGCACATTCTGGGTGCCCTCCTTATCCAATCTGGAGGAGATGAGGAAGTTTGAATTAAATGTAACGTTAATCAGGGAAGCCCTTCAAATGTATGGAACTCATGTGCCTTCAGATCGCGACCCTTTGATACCAGAATCAATGAAAAGCAATAGAGTCAAGAAGCTCAAAGAAATGTGCGCCCTCACCCCCAACATCGCCATACCTCTGCGGATGTGCCTCCAGCACTTCGCATTTCCCACTCAGGACCGTTTCACTCAGCCTCACAAGAAGATATGGTACGGGTTGTATTTAGCAGAGACCGGAAGCTTGCCCATCAAGATGCCGGTATGGATCTTAGATCAGGTGTATGAGGCAGGCAAGCGGGGGGTGAGGAAGCCCACTTTACATGGGTGTTGTGCGTTGACGAGAATCATCTACAGATGTCTGGCATATGATGTGCCAGTTGCTCGAGCCCTAAAATATGCACACCTGGAGCTGTTCAAAGGGCGAAAGTCAGGGAGTCAGCCTGCAAAAAGAATGCGTGGATCCCTTTCACAGGTCCTGATCCCTCAGTAACCACCACCGAAGTCTCCACTAGAGAGGAAGCCCAGGTGGCACCTATCACAATCCATCTCTAGGAGTCTCAACCAAGAGAGGTGGTACAGCCCACTCCTTCTGCCCCTCCGCTACCTACCGATGCAGAATTTGCAGCGATGGCCACCTTCACCGAGGACCCAAATTTTGATTTTGAAACATTTCTGTAGACGGCTCATCTATCAGACAGTGAAGGTTGCCCTGACAATGTCGATCCGGGGGCATCAACCCAAAGAGAACATGCACGAGGCGAGACAAGCAGTGTACAGGAGATAGGAGTGGCACAACTTCCTCAAAGACTAAGCACACAAGCTCAGGAGGAGGCACCAAGAGATAACCCGGAAGAGAGTGAAGACGAAGCCCCTGCATATACGGCACAGCTCAAACGACTATACCAAACAATCAAGCAGGTACAACAACGCCATAAAATGTCAGAAGAAGCAAATAGGGCCCTAGTAAACCAGATGTTACACTCATGGCATATCGACCCCCAGTTTGTAGAATCGCTAAATCTTTTGGCGGACACCTGTGGCATCAGTGAAGCAATGAGAACCTTGGTCTCTCAAGAGAACCCTGCTTATGATCAAAGAAGAATTGATACACGGCCGCGACAAGGAAAGATGATTCAGATGGAAGTATCTACCGCGTTAGCTACGTCCACATCAGAAGATGTTCACATGATTAGCCCTAGGCCCAATGATGAACCGGAGGACATTACGCATGCACCATCCCCCCCATCTTCTCCTATCCCACCCTCAGAGCCTCTCTCCACGTGTCTTTCTACACAACCATTCTCCTCCTATAGTGAGACCATTGTACACACCCCCGTGTCCACTTTCCTTCCTTCACCCTCATCCATCTCTGTCACTCAGATTTTTGAACCCCAATTAGGTCACCCATCCTTCCCCCATGCCTTTGGACAACCATCTGTCACTAGTCAGACTCTTTCCATATCTTTACCCTCCACCCCTCCATTTCCTCCCTCCCAAACTCTACCTACCCCATCCCTTGTAACTGCCTCGGGCACCACACTAATCACCCAACCCTCCTTCTGGACCCAACTTGTAAACATTCTTCAACAGGTTGATGAACATAAGAAAAAGTCCCTTCCCCAAATTCACTTCCCCACATTCACAGCCACCACTATCACACCACCCACCATCCCGGTGTTCACATTTCACGAATCACACTCTCTCATGTCCGATCCCATGGACATCTCACCATCCACTGGGTCACCCACTACCACTGTTCTCACAACACCATCACAGGTTATTACACTCACATCACCACTTCCACACACAATAGGCACAACATCCACTTCTCCCCTTCCCACTTCCCAACCCCCTGCATCTTCCATCCTTACCCCCGCATCCACCTCATTTAGTCTTGCACTCGACACGATGCTCGAAGCTGCCACTCAGCTTAAGCAGGAATATACATTATTGGAAGAAAATAACAAAGAGCTTTGCATCCTCTCAGCAACTCTCCAAGAGCGTGTCAATGCTTTGGAGTTCAGTCATACGGAGTCACAAAGCAAGATATCCGCCCTCGAACAGGCAAATGCGCAACTCGAAGCGAGGCATATGGAAGAGAGCAAAGCCATGGAGGAACAGCTGCGAGATCAAATGGGCCGCAATGCAAGGCTTCAACGAAACATGGCTTTGCTACGACGACATCTGGCAGCAGCGCAAGAAGAGAACAGACGGCTTCAACAACAAAACCAAGAGAACCTCGAGGCGGCCATGGAGAACACCCCGGGAGCACCCACAGACCCGGTTAAATTTCAAGCTATTCCCTCAGAAAGCATACAACAAATCTTGGAAACTTATGCCAATCTTTTAGAAGCACATGATCAGCTTGCCGACCAGCTGAAGGACCTACAGAGACCCCAAGAGTCTACACCACACCGACAGGAACCTAAAGAAATGACCAACGCTGCTACTTCAACCGAACCTGAACACTCAACGACCAACGACGTACTGGAGTTACGGCAACAGATCGCAGAATTAAAATTGAAGTTGATGCAGTACGAACGACCTCCTTCCCCACCAGAGCAACCGTTAGAAGAAGAAGCAGTTACTATTCCAGTGGAGGAAGCATTCGACGACACCTACGAGCCTCAACCATTCCCAGGAGGACGCGTAACAGAAGAAGGTCAAGATACCTATGAGGAACCCCCATCGGCATGGATGAAACAGGTAGAGGAAATGGGGCAAACTCATCAAGAACGGATATCCACTCAGATGCTGGCAATGAAGGCCATTGAGGACACCATCCTTCACTCAGAGTACTTCAGGCACATTGCCCCTAGACGCCTTATCACTAGCTCAGAATTACAATACAGCCCTATTTTGTATTGTTGGCCGACTACAATGCAGAAATCAAAAGGGTCACCAACAAGTGCCCAACATTTGCCACACAGTTCGAACCGGAAGATATACCAGAAGCGGCACGAAAAGGGGCCATATTCCAACCAACTTGGAGGCAGAAGTTACTCGAAACTTACCCAGAAATGCTTCGAACATGGGATCACGCCCCCATGCATTTGAAGTACAATCCGTGTTTTGGGCCAGTGCAAAGACGCAGATCATGGAAAGCTTTTGCCATCAAGGTTCAGAATAACGCAAACTGTAAAGAATGGCTCAATTACCCCGCCATCGCCCCCCCAACCGGTACTCCCACAGTGTCATACATGATTGCAACCATCAGACATTGGATACCACGCCTCCACCCTATGCCAGATGTGGCTGCCCAGATGATGCTCAAGATCTTTGATATGATGCAGGTCGTACTCAAAACTTTTCGCAATGTATGCCGTATTCAACCTCCTATTCCCGGGTTTATTAATGGTAACTACGACCTGCTATATGATATGAGCACAACCCCGAGCATACGAGTGGCTTACGCATGGCATGCACGCATAAGATATCTCCCTGCCTGCTACAAGCAAACATTCGACGATATGTTCACCACGGGGTTTTGGGAAGCACATTCAGAGGTATTCGCGCCACGGCCTACGCATTTACTCCATCTCTTTGCATGCGAGCAAACAATGCATTCCGAGCTTTACACGATGCCACGACCTGACATGCCTGGTACAGTTGATTGGGCGGCTTTGCAACGAGACCTAATCAGAGGTTTAAGAATCAAAGAACAAGAATTGGCAACCGACCTCCTGCAAAAATACATTGATCAAACGGTGGAAAAGAGGTCTGTCAGAGGCGACAGACCCTAGGGGGGGGAGAGTGTTGACAGGATGCGGGAAGAAGCAAGTATGGACACACATGCAGATCTAGCACTGAGGCAACCCTTCATTTTTTTTCAAAAACCCTCACATCATTTTAAAGTGATTCTCATCACTACAAACCCTTGTAAATATCATTTCACCTTTTTGTAGCTCCATTTTGTACAAGCCGAGGAGTCCTCGAGCTTGGGGAGCCTTAGATGTAGTCGCCTGTCAATTTTCATAATTTTTAGATCTCGTTTGGGCCCTCAAACAAGCCCCGGGACCTAATTTTTAACTAGGCCGGACACTAGGTCTGGACAGGGCCAAAGCTAGTCAAAAACTATAAATAGAGCTAGAGAGCTCATTTTTGGGGCTAGCTTCTTGTAGTTTGAGCTTGTATGAGAACTTTCTTGCAATAGAAGTGATTCCATTGTCTTACTCTCTTTGTTCTTACTGTGTGTGCGCGTGTGTGTGTATGTGTGTGCATGCTTGTGTGCTTCTCACTCACGCACTTGTGCTTCCACTTGCTCGTGGTCTTCATACCATCCTCATGTCTTCCCGGATTGACATTAAAGGAGGTGCTACTCATCACTGAGCTACACCAAATACCTCTGCACTTGATGATACGATACCAAGTTAGTGGAGGATACGATACTAGATTGCTCACGGTACGATACCAAGGAGACAGGCGATATGATACCAAAAATTACACGATATGATACTAGAAATCTCATGATACGATACTGGTTCTATGGACGATATGATACCAGAGGTTTGGACGATATGATACCACTTTTTTGCACGATATGATACTAGGATAGGCACGATACAATACTACTCAATCGATGATACAATACCGTGATCGACACGATACAATACCAGGTGGACCCTGATACGATACCACCGAGATGATCGCGATCGCGATACCAGCACCTGACGATACGATACCAGAATGGTATCACGATACCTCAAGTGGGTGTGCACCATACGATACCTCGACAAGTATTGCGATACACGAAAATTCTGGTATCGCGATACCAAAACTCAACCGGACACGATACTTGGAGTTTTTGGAGTCCAAATTCAAAAATTTTTGTAGATATGAGTACCTTATGTTCTCCTTGACACTCCTATCAGCCTATAGATGCAAAACCACCCTCCAAACTCACGATACCACCGTCGCAATACCAAACGTAGGTTTTGTCATGCGGCAATACAATTACTCATTTTTTGGTGTTTTAGTGGTGCAAATTTCTGTATTTCAAGGGCGCCTAAGATCTGAACCATCTCTGAACTCCTCGCATAGCCAAGAAAGGAGAAAAAGAGGCAAAATAGGGAATGTACAGTCAAAAAGCGAAAAAAAACCGAGAAGGTGAAGATGAGAGGAGATGGTGGTGATGATGATGATGAAGAAGAAGGAAAACTCAGAAACTGAACTGAAAATGGTGATTTTTTTACCTTCCAACATTGCTACTCTACATCTTACCATCACACGCTCGTCCTCCAAGCTCTCTCCCCGGCAACGGCGCCAAATTTGGTGTCACTCTAGCACAATGGCAAGTACCAATGTGAGGAGCTCCACCTCATAAATGTCAATCCGTGGAGATGTGAGGACCGGTATGAAGACCAAGAGCAAGTGAAGTGCACAAGTGTGTGAGTGAAAGCATACCAACATGCACACACATACACACACATGTACAAGGTAAGAGCAAAGAGTGGAACAATGGAAGGACTTTGATTACAAATGAACTCTATTACAGAACCTCAAATCTACAACAAGCTAACCTCAAAAATGAGCTCTCCAGCCCTTTTTATAGTTTTTTGTGTGGTTTTGGCCCTATCCAGACCTAGTGTCTAACCTAGTTAAAAATTAGGTTCCAAGGCTTATTTGACAACTCTAACGGAATCTAAAAATTATGAAAATTGGTAGGATGATACTTCTAATACTCCTCAAGCTGGAGGACTCCTCGGCTTGAACAAAACGGAGTTGTAAATCTGAAAAATGGTATTTACAATGGTTTTTAGTGACAAAAGTCACTATATTTATAGGGAATCCTTCTGAAAATTTGACATGTGCTTCTTGGAGCTCCCTACATGCTCCTTCTTCTTCTGTGTCCACTTCATTGATGTGCTTCATTGCTTGTGTGTGACCTTGATTGTCAACACCTACCCAATGGCTAGAGGAAGGTTTCTTTGTTGCTTCATTGGTAAGAAGAGAGTTGCCTACACATAGGCGTGTTTCCTTATTATAATTTATTATTTATAATTATATTATAGCACAAATGTTTTTAGTCATTCTAATTTGTTTATTTTCAGGACATCCATACCACCTCGAGCTTGTGACCACAACAGAGGTACCTATGACCACATGCATAGGTAGCTGAGGGCTACAGTGTGACACAGCACATGATGGCAATATAATTTATGTAAGACATGGTTTGGAGTTGAAAAGTAGGAATGAGAGCTTTATGTGACTACTAATTGGGACTTGTTCACTTAAAATGGATGCAAGTATAACTTTTACATATAAATTGAAATATATATTTTATGTTTTACTTATATGATCATTTTGTTTGTAGTGAGTTTGATGAGGGAGACAAAAATGATGCACTTATTTCACTAGAAATGGTATTCAACATTGGGTGGTCTCACAAGTGGTGTCTAAAAGAGATGTAGATACTTATATAACTTCAATGTCATAATACGCATTGTTTTTAATTTTTATATTTATGTGTGTGCATATGTGTGTGTGTGTGTGTGTGTGTGTGTATATATATATATATATATACACACACACACATACATACATATATATATATATGTGTGTGTGTGTGTGTCTATATATCTAGGTTCAAGAATATCATTTAGATATGGAACAATATTATGCATAGAAGAAACCTTTTAATAGTCCTCTTCTTATCATTGTATTTGTTGATTTTAATAACCTCATCTTCGAGTGCATATGCATCACTTACATTGAACACAAATAATTAGCTACTCTAATGAACGAGGACCATAATACATATATACATACATACACATCATGTAGATACACATAGATATATAGTTCTAGGTATTTATATGCACACATACACACACACACACACACACACACATATATATATATATATATATATATATATATATATATATATATATATATATATATATATATATATATATATATATATATGTGTGTGTGTGTGTGTGTGTGTGTGTGTGTGTGTGTGTAGGTTCAAGAATGTCATTCAAAGAATGAGCAATATCATGCATAAAAGAAACATTGCATCTAGTCCTCTTCTTATCATTGTATATGTTGATTTCAATAACCTCCTCTTCAAGTGCAGATACATCACTTACATTGAACACAAATCAATG
This sequence comes from Ceratopteris richardii, assembly GCA_020310875.1. NCBI lineage: Eukaryota > Viridiplantae > Streptophyta > Polypodiopsida > Polypodiales > Pteridaceae > Ceratopteris > Ceratopteris richardii. The sequence continues at coordinate 192,788,036 of CM035406.1, forward strand.
ACTACTCAAGTCAACGAGGACCATATAATAATAAAATCTGAAAATAAGATTGAATATAAAAGGACTATAGGTATACAAATATACAAGAGAAGTGTATAAAAATATACATATATACAAATGTAGTATGTTTTTTTTTAATATAAAGGAAGTTTGGCCTTAGCCTACTCTCCTAGACTTGTATTAAATAAAAGGAAAAAGAAAAGTACAAGTGAAGGGGACTAGTGCCCACGAGACCCCTCAAGTCCCACAGAGCATGGGTAGATCTTAGAGAGTTTAGATGGCATTACAAAGAAGGTTAGTCACCCTCTCATCACCCTCATGCGGGGCCCACTTGGGTTTAAGCTTGTCGTTGATTAGGAGCACTTTATGATGCCTGTAGGGGAGGGGGGGGATTTCTTATGATTGGCGATTCTTTTACCAAGGAGGAATAGCGATTTCTCAATCGACCACTCTTTGGGGGAGTCACCAAAGTTATAAGCACATCTTTCCTGGCAGATCTTCAAGAGTACCTCCCCTTTGATGGCATTCTAGAGAGTCATATAGCAGTCAATCGCTTCTCCTTGCAAAGCTTGTTTCCAACTAATATGTTTCTGAAGACTAGTTTTCTTTCTGACGATTTGCCAGAGCCTATTGGAGTTGGGACAAGTAAAGAAGACTTGGACAACATCTTCAATGGACTGACAACAACGCTTGCACCAGGGAGATGCCCCACAAATGTAGTATGTTCTGATGTAGATTTCACTCTGCATTTATTTGAGAAAAGAGTCTACCACTTGCTAGAGAGATGCCCCTCCTGAAAACCTTTTGCCTTTCTATTTATAGCTACTCAAATCAATCAAGACAATAACACATATATAAATACATAGAGATCATTCAGATACACATACATATATATAAACCACACATGTAGAGTCATACACATCACACACATGCATGGATACACACATGTAAACATATACATGCATACACAATTGTAAACACACCTAGAGCTACATACATCACACACACATGCACACACATACATACACATGAAGCACACACATGTGCATACTAACAAATGAATAAATATAATGCAGCTTCTCATTTGCCATTTTCATTCCTTGCCTTGAACCATAGCTCCTCCTACATGGGTAAGGCATTGAGTTCTTCAAAGGTTAGTGGTTGTGGTGTGATCTGGGTATTGAAGGTAGTTACCATACCATCAAACTTTGGTGGACAAATTTGAAGACAATGCAGAGCTAGCTCCTCACTTGAATTTGGTACACCTGCTCCCACCATTTGATCTTGTAGATTCTTAATGTGAGTGATAAACACTTCAAACCTCTCTGTTGCTAGCTAATTCTCAAGTTCTAAATCCATGCTTGATTTCGAGTTTCATATTGATTTCCCAATATGTTCCATGGTTCACACGCCTTTGTGGTGTGTTGAATAAGAGTCAGAACAATATTAGAAGTACTTGTAACTAGAGTACAGAGTGCATCTACATCCTATACTTCCAAACACATAAAAGATCAACATTAAGAGGAATTATTCGACTAGGAACATTTGATTCAGGTGTTTCTTGGGGCTCACAGTCATTCCCAAGTGAAGTCTCGAGCAGCTCATAAGAGTCAAGGACAGAAGTGATCTTACACTTCCACAAGGTCTAATTAGTACCATCGAGTTTACCTTTTGTGAAGGTTGGTGGTCATATGCACAATGTTTGCACGATCGACATCATTACTTCTCCGATTTGTGTTCTACATACTCTTGCTGATGAATCATCTTGATTCCCAACAGTAGATGATGACATGCCACTTGAAATCTTCTCTCTTAAGTCATTCAAAGACTTCTACAACTTTTGCATTTTTGCTTTTGCAACACTCAAAACCTCCTAAGCTCTAATACCATGTAAGAAAATAACCAAGAATAATAAAACAACAGAATAAAATCGATAGGGAGAGTAGTGAGAAGCAGAACACACTAACAAAAATATACATGAAAAGAGAGATACAGAACTCAGATTCTCAAATTGCCAACAGTAATGTATATATGATGATGATACTATCCACTTGTGCACCCATTGTGGAGCTTCAATGGCATTCTAGATAGACTCTAGATGAAGGGATTTATGATGCGCACAACCGTGATTTCACCGTGGTAATTGGTGCACCTAATCCTATGATTTAGGCATGATCATCAGGCTCACTTGATGCTATGATCTAGGCGTAACCTACAAAATCATTTGCAATTCCAAACATACGGTTGACTACCGAGCTATCATACCTCCAGAATTTTGATGTGACTGAAGCATACACCCTACCTAGCCTACCCACTAGACTCACATATATCATCTAGTACCTTCATTGGTCTCATGCAGACCTCCTCACAAATGTATGGACTCTCACAATGGCTTCTCCTCATAATGGGGGCCGTACAACTTAGAGTACCATGGATTATTTACAATCACATGCGTGTGGAGTATTGAGTATATCTAACAGGATTCATGCCACTCAACAATTATTTTCCACAAGATGTGCCTAGCATAAGGGATGAGGTATCTATCTCATCTTTATCTTCTTACTCCATTTGTAAAATGACTCATCCAATGTCATTCATGCATTCACGATTATTGATAACCATGTACATGTTACCTTTTTTGTCTTTGTAAGCCTCTTCTTTGAACTTGAATACTCATCAATCAATCCCAAATGAGTGTTTAGGGCTTCTAAGCTGCAATACTAAGCTTTTAACCCATCTTCAGAGATACACGCACCTAAAATGTTTGTCTCTAAGCATTCCAATTAAGTTTTGTAAGGTCATTCAAGAGTCTCTAGATAAGCTAAATGTGATTGACCTATGTTATAGGTGGAACACATATTATTAGACTCACTTATGTCACACTCTACACCTAAGAGATGAGACCCTAATTTCTTTGACCATGACTTTATGCCTCTATTTGCATTGGCCTTTGATGATCTAATACTTTGTTTATCCATCTACCAATATGTTTACAAGACTTCAAGTTCATGATAATTTTATCTAACCCGTGAATTCCTTGTTCTTCTTTGATGTTTGATTTTTTTTATTTCTCTTTATTCATTTTAATTTATTTTCTTCAAGTCTTGTGTATCACAATGTGTCCAAAATAGAACTTGGGCTCGTAAATTTTGTGCGTAATCATACATATGTTCATTTTCCTTTTATTTGCCTTTTCTTAGAAGTCTTGGCACTTGAATTTCTTAAATTTTCTCTTTGAAATAAGTTCATATTGCTTCCTCAATTTCTAATTCTAGCACTTCGCTCTTAGCCTAGGTAGAAACGAAAAAGGAGGTTGTCGGGTTCCAACTTCGCACTAAGAGCTCCAAAGTGGATCGTCCTTTCATAATTACATTCGTGTTTGAAGCTTTTGGGGCCCTTGATGAAGGGAAAACTTATGAATGATACTCCGTTCAACCTCAAAAAAGCTTCCAAAAGCTTTTTTAAGGCCTAAATTGACCCTAAAAGAAGATTTTGCAAAAAAAAACATAAAACCCTAACAAGGCTTTTATCATGATAGATTGCATATGATAGCAAACAGGATAGCCTAGGGAGTCACGATAGATACATTTGTCATGATATAATCAAGTGTCATTATAAGAGATGGACCTCACCGTACCCATTGCACAAGTGTCGTATACATCGTGCACCACTTTCTTTATTCAAACATGCAAGTTGATTGTCTGGTGTGACAAACAACTTTGGACATGCCGAGAGCTATCCAAAACAACATGCACACTTTAGCTCTCTCACACACACACACAAATTAGAAAAATGATGAATGAGGGAAGTTTTAGCTCTCGGCTAAAATTTTGGTGAAGATGAATGTAGAGCAGGTGGAAGATGTTTTGTTCCTTTCCTAGGGATCACTTGGGTTCTGGATATTTTCAAAAGTGAATCTTGAAACCTTGGGGGGGTCTTTGGCCGCATTGGGCAACCCTCACTCGAGGGTCTTGGAGGCACTCCCTAGGCCACACCCTACGTTTTCCAACATCAAGAAAAGGTAAACAAATCAAGAACATGCAAAGATAATCGAAGCAAAGGCTCTTGAGCACAAGTAGCTGCGAGTTGGGTAATCCTTAACCCTATAAGTCTACGGCAGAAAAGAACACTCTACAGGAGAGAGCTCTGGTCTTTTTGCTCCATGGAGGGACCCCTTCGCCCATACGACCCTCTTTGAGAAGTTGGAATTCTCATTTGATAAAGAACCACTCTTCTCTTTATTTCTTCAAAGTATGAGAACTTGGGCGCCTTGAATTTAGGAAATCAATAAGTGGTTTTATTGGAAATCATGGAATAATCGAGTTTGGCGACGCCTTCACTTATCCACAAAAGCTTATGGGGAGAGGCGACGCCCATATGGTGAGGTAGGAATGAAAAAAAGACGACGCCTTTCTTTTGCAACATAATAAGCTTATGGGGCGACACCCATATGGGAGATAAGAAGGAAATAGGCGACGCCTTGAATGCTTGTCATTTCACTTATGAAAACATGGGCGACTCTCACTCTTGCATTACATGGGAATATGGCGATGCCCATATGATGGTGAAAGCGTGGAGGATGAGGCGACTAAAAATAAGTGCGACTACTTATGAAGAAAGATCTTGGGCGACCACCATTTGCTTTCATGGCTCACTTGGGTGACCACCATTGTGCTACTAAGGCAACCAACTTATTTTTTGCAACACATGAAGGGGACCTCTAATAAATTGGGCGACCACCCACCTTCTACAAGCAATTTGGGCGACCACTCCATTTCTTGCACGCATAAAAGCAAGGCGACCACCATCTGGTCTTATGGAAATTAGGCGACCAACACTCTCGGGCTTATTAGGGCGACCACCTCTTTTCTCCCAACCCTCTCCAAAGGCGATCACTCACCTTCTACATGCACATGGGCGACCACCTCTTTTCTCCCAACCCTCTCCAAAGGCGATCACTCGCCTTCTACATGCACATGGGTGACCACCTCTTTTCTCCCAATGCGATCACTCGCCTTCTACATGCACATGGGCGACCACCAAATTTTGGACTTCTCAAATCTAGGCGACCACCAATCCTAGCAAATCGAGGGCGAGGCCACCAACCATTTTTGGCTAACTCCACATCATTGGGCGACTATGTGATGACATCCTTGGAGGGAGACTACCGACTTATGACGAGCCCCACCATGAGGTGGAATATATATCATTAGTGATATGTCAGAGTGAAAAGTAATGCAGGGAATATTGCCACTTAGCTTTGGCGGTGTCAAAAGCTAAAATTGGGGGCCTCATTGAAGTTGGCTACTAGATCCAAAATTAGTCCTCTCCTCCACCTCTTTGACCACCACTTTGGCGCGTGCAGCACTTAAGGCTAGAATTTGGCAAAGCCACCCTTGGCCACTCTGGAGTCTATATAAACAGATGTTTGGCACTTATTATGGTGTAATCTGAATCGTGTGGACTATTGTGTATCATCACTACCATCATTTGTTGATGCTTGTTGAGGCTATTTTTTTTTGTCTACTCTCTGCACTCTGTTGCTACAGGCACACTGTTGGAGGTCACTCTGTGATGAGTATACAGAGCGTGGGCCTCCAGTGGAGTTGGTGATTAGCATTACAGGGTGATTGAGTGGCTTGGATCTAGTCATTGGCATGCATCGGTGAATTTCTTCAAGATCAAGTCATCACCTTTATTGTATTCACTTTGTTGGTCTCACTCTTGTATTGTTGCTAGTTAGTTTTGGAATGGCATGCTAGCCCACTGTTACATCCTTTTGTAGTATTTTAGCTCTCTGTAATCATTTTCAAAGTTACGAAGTGATTTCCTCTCTCAAGAGCACTTGTCATTGATCCTTTCTCTACAACTATATGTTTCCACTTCTATTGGTTTCTCTGTTATCAGTGAAGGTACCTACACACAGGAATGTCACAGGGTATACTTCCCTAAGGAGAACCCCCCTTGAGTAGACAGAGTACTAGAATAGGAATGTCACAGGGTATACTTCTCTAATGAGAACCCCCTTGAGTAGACAGAGTACTGGAAATGTATACAATTTGAGATTGTTGGAAGTGGATGCCCCAGTACCTCCTCTACAGTTTGGCACGCTCGGTGGGACACTTGCATTTTTGTGTGAGGTATTTAGTGTGCACTATATAGTTGTTGTTGCATTAATTTCTTGATTTTTTGCATTTTGTGAGTGGGTACATGACCCACACTCGAGTAGACAGAGAGCCCCTTCGTGTACAAAGGAGCCTCAAGAAGTCAGCTCTACCTTCGGCTAGTACCCCTCTACCTTTAAATTTTTCCATCGAATTGGCTTCAACCCCGCTTTCAAAAGAGAAGCTGATTCCTCTGATACTTTAGAAGAATCACCGGTGCCAATGGAGGATCTTTCTCATTTACTCTCTAGGTTGAACATCAAGTTCCCTACATTTAAGGGATTGGCTTATGAGGATGCGGATGACCACGTGAGGAGATTTGTCTCGTTATGCCGTGGACGAGGATTGCAGAACCGAGAGGATGCAATGTTGGTACTCTTCCCATCTACATTGGAAGGCCTTGCAGACAAATGGTATAGTCAATATGCAGACGGACACTTCACTACATGGGAGGCACTGAAGATGGCATTCTCGCAGACATTCCGACCAAGCAACTCCTCTGAAAGAGCTCTAGATCAACTAGAGAACCTAAAATTGAGATCAAGTGAATCCTTTCATGAACTTCACACTAGAACAAAAGCACTTGTTTCACGTCTGCCACATGCTCCAAGTGATTTCTTGGTAAAAGAATGGATAGAGAAAGCTCTGCCCAAGTCATCTCAGCAGAAGCTTCGTGAATCTCTTAGATTGGATGCAACACTTGATGATTTTGTTGCAACTGCATCGCGCATTGAGGAGGCTCGACTACATTTTGAAGGGGAGGCCCAACCAAATTATGCATCAGACTTGGATCCTATCGGGCAACTCAGGAAGGATTTGGAAGCCTTAAGAATGCAGCAAAGTCGCCAAGAAGAGAAGGTCGTGCCGCCGCCCCCGCCTCACACTGTTGATGAAGTAGCTCAACTTCGTCGTGAGCTTGAAGATTTGCAGACTACACAAGACATACGAAGACAGGTTTGGTGTACAATATGTAGCAATAGTGGACATTCCAATGTTAATTGTCCTAACAAGGTCAGTTGTCAATTCTGTGGCAAAGATGGTCATGAAGCTAGAGACTGCTACTACCTCAAGAGAGCACAACAACGAGGTAACCATCAAGCTTTGGATTCATATTATGCTAGTACTTCGAATGCACCTAATAGAGAAGAGACCCGTCCAACTCGGCCTAGATATAATAGGCCACTGATGTGTTATCGCTGTGGTGAGTATGGCCATATACAGAACAAGTGCTCCTTACCAGAAGGTGCACCTCCCTGTCAGCATTGTCCAGAATCTAAGGATCACTATACCAGAGATTGCCCAAGGAGCCGCCCTCCTCCAATTCACATGATTGTAGTCTCCCCACAAGTAGAAGGTATGACCACTCAGTCTTATGCTATTTCATCTTCGTCAATGCCAATGATGACTAGAGCCAGGCAAGCGGCAACAGCCTATAGGGAGGAACAACAAGGACGCAAAGATAAAGATGAGGAAAAGAAGGCGGGATGGACGGACCAAGCAGACATTGAAGGAGCTTATGAGAGGGTGACTACTTTGCTAAAAGATCAACCAAGAAGTCCTCAGGAAGACACACAAGAGGTGAACATTGAGGAAATCTTGAGAGGTATTCATCATAAGATTAGTCTGTACCAACTCATAAAGATGGATTCAAAAGTAAGAAGTGATTTGTTGAAGATTATACACTCTGCATGCTTGTGCCCACCTCCTAGCATAGATGGTTTTATGGTTGACTTTCCCCCTGCACCCCTGGCTGACTATCAGAGCTCAAGATTATCTGTTTTTATAAAGGATGAAGCTCTCACAGGTGTTATCATAGATGGAGGTTCTCGCATCAATTTGATGCCAGATTTCACCATGAAGAAACTAAACAACGAAGGGCATATGAAGGGAGAGGATTTGGCTCACAAAATTATCCGCAAGGGACTATGGTGGCCTCAGATATACAAAGATGCAATCAAATTTGCTAAGGAGTGCGGCATCTACCAGAGATGTGCTCCTAGGCCAACCAAATTGAATTTTCAACCATTAGTCATCTCCACAGGATGGCTACCTTTTGAACGTTGGGGTCTTGATTTTATTGGTCCGATCAGTCCAATTGGTCAACATGGGAGTAAGAAATATATTATGATGGCCACATGTTATGCAACTAAATGGATAGAAGCTAAAGCCACTATAGATTGCACGGCCTTGACAGTGGCTAAGTTTTTGTTTAAACGTATTTTCTCAAGATTCGGTTGCCCACTTGAAATTACTAGTGATAGGGGCACTCACTTTGTAAATCAGTTGATCCAATTCGTCTTTGATAGGTATAAAATCTTTCACAAAAAGTCATGTGCTTACTATCCAAGGGCAAATGGCCAAGCGGAAAGTTCTAACAAAATTTTGATTGGGCTCTTATGCAAATTATCCTTTGATCATCAAAGTTCTTGGCCACAAGCATTAATCGGTGTAATTTGGGCTTTCCGAACTACTAGAAGGGGAACCACTGGCGAGAGTCCATTCTGCTTAGTATATGGTAAAGAGGCCTTCGCACCATTCGAATTTATTATCAAGAAGGAAATTGGAGGCAGAACCATTGGAATTGAGCCTCCCATTAGAAGACTTGTGGCATTGGAAGAATATAGGGAAGCAACAATGAGGAAACTACAGGTAAAGCAAGAGGAACCCAAACGGTTGCATGACAGGTATTTAAGGACTAATGAGGTATAGGAAGGATCTTTGGTCCTGGTGCATCAGATCCCGTCGACATCCACCAAATTGGCACCTAAATGGATAGGGCCCTACAAAGTGATAAAGGTATTATCACAAGGAGCAGTACATTTAGAGGACTTGCAGGGTGAAAGGCTGCCCCTGGTCAACATCTACAGGGTGAAAAGTTATTTGAATTAATGCAAGCAAATGGAATTCACTCATTGTACATACCATAGTTCTTTTTCTGCAGTTCATTTTGAAGAAATAAGCGAATAACGGACTTGTTGCACCGGGACAGTGCAAAGTCTTGATGTGGGGGTCTGTAGAGCAGGTGGAAGATGTTTTGTTCCTTTGCTAGGGACCACTTGGGTTCTGGATATTTTCAAAAGTGAACCTTGAAACCTTGGGGGGGTCTTTGGCCGCCTTGGGCAACCCTCACTCTAGGGGCTTGGAGGCACTCCCTAGGCCACACCCTACATTTTCCAACATCGAGAAAAGGTAAACAAATCAAGAACATGCAAAGATAATCGAAGCAAAGGCTCTTGAGCACAAGTAGCTGTAAGTTGGGTAATCCTTAACCCTATAAGTCTACGGCAGAAAAGAACACTCTAGAGGAGAGAGCTCTGGTCTTTTTGCTCCATGGAGGGACCCCTTCGCCCATACGACCCTCTTTGAGAAGTTGGAATTCTCATTTGATAAAGAACCACTCTTCTCTTTATTTCTTCAAAGTATGAGAACTTGGGCGCCTTGAATTTAGGAAATCAATAAGTGGTTTTATTGGAAATCATGGAATAATCGAGTTTGGCTACGCCTTCACTTATCCACAAAAGCTTATGGGGCGAGGCGACGCCAATATGGTGAGGTAGGAATGAAAAAAAGGCGACGCCTTTCTTTTGCAACATAATAAGCTTATGGGGCGACACCCATATGGGAGATAAGAAGGAAATAGGCGACGCCTTGAATGCTTGTCATTTCACTTATGAAAACATGGGCGACTCTCACTCTTGCATTACATGGGAATATGGCGATGCACATATGATGGTGAAAGCGTGGAGGATGAGGCGACTAAAAATAAGTGTGACTACTTATGAAGAAAGATCTTGGGCGACCACCATTTGCTTTCATGGCTCACTTGGGCAACCACCATTGTGCTACTAAGGCAACCAACTTATTTTTTGCAACACATGAAGCGGACCTCTAATAAATTGGGCGACCACCCACCTTCTACAAGCAATTTGGGCGACCGCTCCATTTCTTGCACGCATAAAAGCAAGGCGACCACCATGTGGTCTTATGGAAATTAGGCGACCAACACTCTCGGGCTTATTAGGGCGACCACCTCTTTTCTCCCAACCCTCTCCAAAGGCAATCACTCACCTTCTACATGCACATGGGCGACCACCTCTTTTCTCCCAACCCTCTCCAAAGGCGATCACTCGCCTTCTACATGCACATGGGCGACCACCTCTTTTCTCCCAACGCGATCACTCGCATTCTACATGCACATGGGCGACCACCAAATTTTGGGCTTCTCAAATCTAGGTGACCACCAATCCTAGCAAATCGAGGGGGAGGCCACCAACCATTTTTGGCTAACTCCACATCATTGGGCGACTATGTGATGACATCCTTGGAGGGAGACTATCGACTTATGACGGGCCCCACCATGAGGTGGAATATATATCGTTAGTGATATGTCAGAGTGAAAAGTAATGCACGGAATATTGCCACTTAGCTTTGGCGGTGTCAGAAGCTAAAATTGGGGGCCTCATTGAAGTTGGCTACCAGATCCAAAATTAGTCCTCTCCTCCACTTCTTTGACCACCACTTTGGCGTGTGCGGCACTTAAGGCTGGAATTTGGCAAAGCCACCCTTGGCCACTCTGGAGTCTATATAAAGAGATGTTTGGCACTCATTTGGGTGTAATCTGAATCGTGTGGACTATATTGTGTATCATCACTACCATCATTTGTTGATGCTAGTTGAGGCTTTTTTTTTTTGTCTACTCTCTGCACTCTGTTGCTACAGGCACACTGTTGGAGGTCACTCTGTGATGAGTATATAGAGCGTGGGCCTCCAGTGGAGTTGGTGATTAGCATTACAGGGTGATTGAGTTGCTTGGATCTAGTCATTGGCATGCATCGGTGAATTTCTTCAGGATCAAGTCATCATCTTTATTGTATTCACTTTGTTGGTCTCACTCTTGTATTGTTGCTAGTTAGTTTTGGAATGGCATGCTAGCCCACTGTTACATCCTTTTGTAGTATTTTAGCTCTCTGTAATCATTTTCAAAGTTACGAAGTGATTTCCTCTCTCAAGAGCACTTGTCATTGATCCTTTCTCTACAATTGTATGTTTCCACTTCTATTGGTTTCTCTGTTATCAGTGAAGGTACCTACACAGAGGAATGTCACAGGGTATACTTCCCTAAGGAGAACCCCCCTTGAGTAGACAGAGTACTAGAAATGTATACAATTTGATATTGTTGGAAGTGGATGCCCCAGTACCTCCTCTACAATGAACATGGAAGAGGAAGGTGAAGTCAGGTGAATATGGATGGTAGAAGTGTAAATGGAGTGCTCTATAGGGTAAAAGTGAAAACAAAATTAAAATTTCATTCAATAAAACTCAATATACTCTTACCATCACACACTCTTCCCAAGAGTATTTCCCTGACAATAGTGCTAAAATGCCGTCTATGATCCCCAAACATGAATAATGATGTACCACTCTAAGTGAAAATCCCAACTTTAAATTATCAACCAAGGAGAGTAGGAAATGTGTTGGGAATTCAATTCACAACCTCCAATTAGGAGTGTGATGGGCTAAGCACTTGCCCCAAACGCCATGGCTGAGGGTTACTTCATGTGTGGTTCAATCATCTCCTACTAGAATTATGTGACATTCCTTCCCCCTTAGATTGAGCATTGTATCAATGCTCATTTGTGGACCCTTCTATCTAACTCGGGCCCTTTTCCACATTTGAGCACCTCCACTAGCTTCAAATTCTAGTGCATGGACCTAGGACCCATCCAACCCTCCGTTGGTACCCAAATGCCCATGCGCCTTCCTTCTTAGCTAGTTTCAGACTCACCCATGCTCAAGAGCTTCCCAAGTGCCCATGATTGAGGCTTCTTACCTCCATCTTGCCCAAGTTACTCAACTAGGCTCTAATACCAATGTTGACAATTGAACTCACAACCTCCCAGCTAGGAGTGTGATGGGCAACCACTTGCTGATGACCGTGAGCATATATGGTAGAGAGCACACACACACGAGTACAAACATCCAACAAGTGCATGCACACACACAATAGTGATAATAGAGAGGAACAATGGAGAACAACATTAGCTCACATAATCTAAGTTACACAAAGAGAGCTTACAATCCTTGACTCTCTAACCCCTCAAAACGATCCTAGGATATTTATACATAGGATTTCTACAAACTTTGATCGTTTTCATACGTAGTGGCTAGGATGGTTAAAAATAGTATGGGGGCTCATTTGGGGGAAATACAAGCTCTATGAATTAGAGAAAAAAAATGTGAACTATCCTCATGCTCCTCATGCAATGGACTTCGTCGATTGCATAGAATGGAGCTTCCATGTTCAAAATTGGAATTTATATACACAATATTAGTGATAAGAATCATTGTTTTGGAGATAGATGAGTGTTGAAAGAAAATTTGTGAGTCCTTCATGTACTTCCATGCCTTTTGTGGTGACTCAAGATTGGATTCTCTTTCTCTTCTATATGTTTTCATCTAGCAAACCACCTAGACTCACAAGATCAAGTACATCTCTAATCTCAAAAGCCTAGGTGGTAGTATAGTGGTAGATCGACACAACAGTTAAATTATCAATCTAGATTTTGATCAGATTAATGCATTGAGACATGGACCCAGTGCAATGATTGTGCAAACCTAATGTTCATGTGTTAGAAAACATTTTTTATCCTAGGCCACACATTAGTGCTCTCTCATGCCTATTTTCATGGCGATAAACATTAAAAGATTGTATGGCTTCCTAAGCTTAAGACCAAAACTAAGAAACGAGAGTTCATTAAAATCTCTTAACAATAAGATTCTTGCTATTATCTTTAATCACACTCCAAGTCCATGAATTTCAAGAAAAACATAAAGAAATATAGGAGAAAAAATCACATATCTTTTTATGATCATTAGATAGCAATCAAAGACATCTTATCCAAGAAATAGAAGTGCCATCAAGCTCATGTAAAAGGAGAAAAGCAAGCAAGAAGATGTAGTTACAAGACTTCAATTGCAAGTACCCCTCTTCCAAAATGATTCAAAAGTCATCTACAAATGACTTGAGTTGATTATATACTACTAACGACCTGAAATTATGTCTAACCAAATTGAAGTCGAACAAAGTTAGAAAATCTAATCTAATGAACTATGGCTAACATTATCGAAAATGCACATTGGGGACTCCTTTATTGCTTTTACAAAGTTTAATATACATACAAATTGGTTTTTATTGATAATTAATGATCATTTCTTTGGAAAAAATGATAAGTTTCCAAGCTTCATCTCCTCCTTGTAGCTCTTTTTCTTCTTCCCTTCACGTTGCTTCAATACTCCATGCGAGGCACACATTCCATGGTTGCTCCTCCAATAGGTTTCCTTATTTTTTATCATCACTTCTAGGCATTCCTTTGCCATTGGGAGATCGCTACTCTAAGTTATTGTTAATTATTGAGTGAGATTCTTCAAGATGCTTCTATATAAAGAGATCTAAAACTTAATTATAATCCTAAGCTTCTTGATATCTTCCTTTCACACAAAATATTTATTAACCATTTTACTGATTCATGATTTTTCTAAATAAACTCAAAGTCTCAAAATTTGTTGGTCCAAAAATTGAACCTACAAAGTCTCAAAATTTGTTGGTACACACCATAGCCACACCATAACTATATCAAAATGTTGTTGTAATCCACCATATGATTGTTAGTATAGACTACTATTACGCACAAAACACAAAATAGAGAGCCACATAGAGATGAATTAGTATTAGAAGTTGTTTTCACTACCAGATTCTTAATTTGGGTTCAAGAACAAGGTAGTCAACTTAGATTGTTACTTGAGTCCCTACCACATATTAGATTATCTACTAAAGTATGTCAAGTATTAACAAATCACACATTCGCTTATCGCTTGCACATAGCTATCTTCACCAATTCATTCACCACACCATAGCACTACTTAATGCAAAAACAATAGAAAGACACACATCACACAAAGTAAGCAACTCTCTCTCTCTGTCCATGAGACATATCAAACTAACAAGTGTAGCAAATACTATTCCTACATCAATTACCCATTCATTCCTTCATTCATCAAGTTCTCAATCACAAACATTTCTTATAGGCATTATATCATATTTCCATTGCGCTTTTCACATTCAATTATAATATTATGTCCAAACTACAACAATAAAAAATATCATAGCTTCTATGGCCAACAAGACAACAAATGCAAGGTTAAATTTGACTCATATACTTTTTGGTAGCTCAAATATGGAGCTAGGTCCTTTCATAAATATAGATTTATAGTTCCTTGCATCACAAAACCGAAGTCCAAGAAACCACAAATCCCATTAGGATCAACTTCTCATATGTTTATCTAAAAGTCATATGTTTATCTAAAAGCCATTGAGTGAGATACCCCTCAAAGAGTGAAAAAGATCATCCAAAAAAGTATTATTTTGATCACATTATGTCGTCTACATTTTATACCCAAAATATTATACAATTTTCTCACTTTGAATATGTTCATCCCTAAATGATTTAAATTTGAATGTTCCCCCTACTTAGAATGAAGTCAAACAACTTGATATAGTGAATGGAGGCTATGTCCTTCCACACACCCCTACTTAGAATGAAGTCAAACAACTTGATATAGTGAATGGAGGCTATGTCCTTCCACACAACAATGGCATAAGAGCTAGCTTGATTTTAGATTTATATATTTGCGAGTAGGAGTTAGACCTTCCTGAGTAGCAGTTTATTGTTTGAGAGCTTCTTCCTCCCCATGCGAGCTCTTGGTGCACCCTTAACAAAAGGCTCTTCATGTGACCCCCCTCTATAGAGGATCCATGGCCTCAAAGGCCTCCCCCCGCCACACATCGAGCAACCAAGGAAGGCGCCTAAGATGGCCAAGCCACTAGCCATTTGAGCAAAGAGGAGGCAATTCCAAGCCCCTCTCTCTCCTTCTACTTAATGTAGTAAATGAACATGCATTGCACTATATAAACCCTCTTCTAAGCTATTTTATTCTCATATGTGGGATAAAGTCTCCATGTACAAGTGCTTTTGAGCATATGAGAACTCATAGCCAGTCTTATAGAGTCCTTTTGCCAAAAAAATAAAGCATAGGGACCCCCTAACCACGGGACGGACAGCCAAAGATCCCAAATGGTTGCACAAGTCGTAGAAGTGTGAAGTTAGATATGAGGTGCCATGGAATAGCCCTTGAGCTGCCTTCTCCTCATCCGTTAAAGAAGCAAATCAATCTTCTTCTTATATGTATTTTTCTCTTTGCGGGGATTCCCTCATATATGGATAAATTGTCCTCAAAGAAGCTTTGAACACCATTCGACGGACCCATGAAGTAGCCATTCATGAGTGATAGAATATTCAAGAGTAGTAGAAGTTCAAAGAGAGAGAGAGAGAAAAAGAGAATAATAGTTATTTAGAGAACAAAGAGTAGTAGAAGTTCAAAAAGAGAGAGAGAGAGAGAAAGAGAATAATAGTTATTTAGAGAACAAAGAGATGTATCTCTCTTTCATAGATTCGTGTTTGAGATACAAAACAAAGCATGGAGGAGGATGGATCCTCTACGAGAAGCATGAATTCATCAAATTGAATTCAAGAACGTACTCATTTTCTTCTCTCACTTTCTTTTATAGTCATTTATTTTTGCATATCATTAGAAGATATGCATAATGAGAGAAAAAGAAAAAGCTTTCTTCTTATAACTTCTTTTATTTTTTGTACATTTTATTTTTATTGAAAACTGATTCCATAAAATAAAGTTACTAGTCGCATGGTAAGTATATTTTCAAGCATTTTGGAAAAACCCTAAAGAAGCTATGGGAGAAGGAGAGCATTTATAATGGAGCTTCATGGAGTAAGGATAAAGTTTTGAAAGGCTCTTCACAAGGATCAAAAAAAAGGGAAGGAGTCGGATGGCCAAAGCCTATCCACAATGGAAGCACTCAAGCAAAGTCAATGGATGGATGAAGCTTAATTTTTAGATAATTTTTGACAGCACATTAATTATTTTCTTTGCAAACCATAGAGCATGCAATGCATGATACACTGGACATGAATTTGGAAATGGATGCATAAGCATTTGTGGCCAAATTTGTTGGGCCACATATACATTTAGTCATAGAAATGATTGTATTTATGCATCAAATTCATGTAGATGGTTAAGGAAAAGAAAGATTGATTGTGCATGACCATGGCCATGGTTTATGCAGAATGCATTCGATAAATTTTTGAAACTTTCATGGAAATATATATATATATATATATATATATATATATATATATATATATATATATATATATATATATATATATATATATATATATATATATATATATATTGAATGAAGGGAGTTCCAAATTGGAACTTTTGCATGCTTATAGACACAGCCTTAGCTTGGTTCCAACCCTTAGATCCTTATATTTTTTTAAGCATGGAACAAGTATATCAGGAATTGATTGAGGAATTCACCAAGACGGGAATAAAAAACAACTCTTCCTCATTAATCCACAGTTTCAAATAAGGACCTATGAAATCTGTGAGGTTAGCAGCGAGGTGGTTCAAGCAGTATGTGGATAGATGTCCTGTAGAAGAGAGGCCCACTCAAAACAAAATGGTCTCGTTATTCTTGGAAGGATTAGTGAATGGGTCATTAAGATCCTTAGTATATGTAAAGAGAGTCCAAAGTTTACAAGAATTCATGGAGTGTATCGACCTAGAGGACAATTTGGCAGAAGACTTGAAAATATCTCAAGGCAGTGTCAAGAGTGAGGATAGTATCAGAAATACTTCAAATCCCAAGAATAATGTAGAAGAGATAGCGGAGTTAGTGGCTAAGAAACTAAATGTCCACGGACAAAGGAATTATCCAAACAATCCTATGAGAGTGCCTATGCTCAGAAGATGTGTCCACTATGGAGGCGACCTCCCTTCTCACATGTGCAATAGGGGAGTAGTCCCACCACCACCATATGCTTACAATAGACCACCCGCCCAGGGCCCTACTCATTATTGTAACATAGAGCAAAGGTACACAAATCACAGTACGGAGAATTGTCCTTACAATTGGCAACTAAGGGCTACACAACCACCCTTTAGGCCTTACGGATACCCCCCTAGAGAGTACGAAGGAGAAGCTTATAGATATCTACCATACCGCAGCAAGCACCTGCACTGCGGTCATATGTATATCAAGGATACAATCAGCCTCAACCAATGCTAGGACAACAACCACTTCATCCTCATAATGTTGTCCCAGTGAAAATTGCCCAACCTGAAGAGAATCCTAAAAGAGCGATAGTCCCAACCACCCCATTGACTAGTACTGAGGCTTACGACCCATGTTATGACCCTAGTCAAGGAAATTATTCCACTTATGAGAACACTATAGCTGAACATGGACAACCTTATGAACAATATACATATGGTTCTGAAGGATATGATAGCTCTTACGGATATGATCAGGACTATGTGTCATTAATGTACACTGCTCCTAGAGCACCCATACCCCCACGGCCCAATGAGTAGACCACCTATCCCTAGAGGACCATGTTATAGATGCAAAGGTGATCAATTTATTAGAGAGTGTACATTACCTAACCCACCACCACCTCAGAGAGTTTGGGAGGGGTATTGCAATGATTGTGGTAAGGAACATCTTTTTAGAGATTGCCCCAAGAATCCCAATAAAGTCAATTCCAATGTGCAGATCAATGTGATAGAAGTGATTTTTTAACTAACCAGAATGCATTTAATCTATGGATGATACATACGATAGCCTTTACATTCAAAACTCTACCCAAATAAAATACATTTCACTGCTTTATCATCCAATTTCCTACATTGTTGTTTAGACAGTAATGCATATGCCAGAAAACCAAAGACACATATGTGAGCAACAGATGGCTTGTGACCATGCCAAGCCTCATATGGAGTGATAAATTGCAATGCTTTAGTGGGAAACCTACTAAGTACATATGTTGCACACATAACAACCTCAAGCGAGAAACTATGTGCTAAAGCTTGACTATTGACCATACGCCTAGCTATCTCCATGAGTGACCTATTTTTCCTTTTAGTAACTCCATTTTGTTGAGGTGTATATGGCATTGTGCATTGATGCTTTATCCCATGTTCAACTAGAAATACATTAAAGTCAGAATACATATATTCCTCCCCTCGATCAGAATGGAGGGTGCCCATTTTACATGCTAACATGTTTTCAGCCAAAACCAAAAACTATTTGAAGCACATAAATACTTCAAACTTTGCTTTCAATGGATACACCCATGCATACCTGGAAAAATCATCAATCAAAGTCACAAAGTAAAGGTATTTCCCAAAAGAAGGTGTTCGCATAGGATCACATACATCACTATGAACAAGGTGCAACTTCTAAATAGCTCGAACTGAACCATCTTTTGGTAAGGAGGAATGCTACATTTGGCCCAAAATACAGCCTTCACTGACACGTTTACTAGGTGCCTTAAGTTTGGGCAAAGAGGACACCATTTCAAATTTATGTAGGCATAACAAACTAGCAAAATTTAGATGACCAAAGCATGCATGCCAAAGCTTTGCATATGACATAGCCTAAGAATCTTGAATTGCACATGCTAAATCATTCATAGATTTTACATAATCTATGAGCTTATACATCCCATGACATAAAATGCCAAGACCAGTAATGACATCGCCATTTGACAGATCATGAATTGTACATTTGTCATCAACAAATTTAACAACCAAGCCAATTTTGGCTAATGTTAAAACTGATAATAGATTTTTCTTGATCGTTGGCACAAATAAAGCATCCGAAAACATAAAAGAACTACCATCAGTAGTAATTAGAATGATCTTACCAACTCCCATAATAGGATAAGAGGAGTTGTTGGTGCATGTGACGATATTCCTTGTAGGGGTAGGCTCAAGTGAAGTGAAGAAACTACACTGCGAGGTAACATGTTTGGTTGACCCAGTATCAAAGTACCAAACATCTGAGTCTACTGTAGACATACATTGCTCATGAGAAGATGGTTCATAACTGCAAACAATAGTAAATGTCCATTCTTCATTTTGCACAAGATTAGCAGACTCTATTTTGGGTGTAGAGCCTCTGCAACAACCATTCTAACCTCTTTCTTTGTTGCCTCTTTTGCAGCTAGTTTTGGACAACTCTTTATGACATGATCATTTCCTTTACAATATTTGCAAAATAATTTTTGTTTTTTTGTCTTCTCATCTCTATCATCCTTCTTTGATTATGCAAAATTACCAGACTTCTGCTTATTAGTAGAAGAGCTCCATTTACTTTTGCCCTTCTGACTAGCGAGGAAATCTTGATCTGCAACATGCATAATGGACATGTTTTGCCTAGACTAATGTTCCTGCCATAGAAGAAAGACTAACTCCTCAAATTTTAAGGCATTTGGATTGCCTTTCATCATCAATCAAAGAGTAAAAGCAAAATCTGATATGAATCTGGAAGACCATGCACATGTGAACTGTCAGGCAAGACTTCATCAACAGAAATCAATTGCTCCTTCAAATCTTTGATCTTTGTCAAAAAAGTATCCATGGAATCTTCTTCATTCATGTGGTCACTCTCCAACTATTTTCGAAGGTAAGTAACATGAGCCTCATTCCTTGCCTGGTTTAAAGTGGTAAATGTATCCCAAGCATTCTTTGCTATTCTACAAGAGTGAATGTGAGGAATAATGGGCCGTTTGACAAACAAGGCTATCAATGCATGTGCCTAAGCATCTCTGCCATCCCAACAAGGTTGTTATGCAGTAGGTGAAGTAGGAACCGCAACACAAATAGGAACCTGAAGAATACCACCATCTTCAATGCCATCTGCATCACCTTCAGTAATTATATTTGTAGGTGTGATAGGATGTTTTTCAACACCTTGCACAATATTCGATAGTCCTTTTGCAACCAATACATGACACATCATATAAGCCCACAATGGATAATTGGTACCGTCCAACTTATCCTCAATAACCAACATATAGAATACATCACTGCTTTCAATCATGGCCATTGACTAAAATACCTTGATGCAAAAAAACAACTATATCTCAAAAAGTTGAAGAGAACTACCTTGTCAAGTTCTACTAAACTTGTAGTAGACTTTGAGGTGCTTGTACTGGCGAACCAAAACCTGTATATATATTTGGCACAAAAAGATGAAGTTGCCTGTAAAGCACTATGATAGTGCATTTGGAGGCCGAAACAAGCTTAGATTGCAATTTTGACACCACAGAGCAAAGTAGTTTTGAACACCTAATTGCCTTGAGCATGCTCACCAATTTTCATGCGATTTTGAGACTATGATTGGAGGGGTGTCAATGATGCCCTAGATGAAGCGGCAATCTGCTCTGATACTAATTGTTGGAGTTTGAGGTCTATGAAAGCACACAAAAATCATAAGGAAGAAGAAGAAGCTTGAAGCACAACACACAATACTAAACGTATTACCAAGAGAATGTATAAAGATAAGTGACCCATTAGGATTATAGCTATATATACAAGTCGGGGGAAAGAAACCTCCGAAAGAGGGAAAAAAGTGCCCCGACGGTCCTAGTGTGTTCACACACATCACTACCAAAATATATCAACGATTTCCTCTTTGATCTTGCCTACATAATTATAATTGTAATTGTGTGTACCTGAGTATCGACTTAGGGACTTGTGGAGAAAGAGAATATACCTCAATCCCCTTCAAGTGCATATAGTGAGGATTCACGCTTTAATTATTAATCCAAGGAGTATCAAAACCTAGCCGAGTGTATGAGGACATGCGTTCAAATGATGGTCAATGAAAATGAGGTCTAACAAGGTGCAAGCAAGTATAAATCCATCACATTTAGGCTTTCAAGGTCGGCTATGGTGTCGTGACACTTAGAACAGCAATCAACAGTAAATTGAGCTTTTCTCTCAGCTCCGAACTCCGAATATAGTGAATATCGGGTTTATTTCGAAGCTTTCAAGAAAACGCATCCAATGGTGGTCTTTCCTTTTGATTTTGATGCTTTTTCTTCAAGTTATGAGCAAAATACTGAGCCGCAAGAATGATCTTCCTACACTTCAGCACCTCCTACACTTAAAACACACCTTACCAATAGTAAATAAGCACCTTCATGGATAGACAACACTTCTAAGCACTCTTTTCAAGCATCACACATGCATGTAAGCTCACAAGGAAGAAGATACAGAGAGGAGAAGACACAAATTCGAAATTCTGTGCTCTTGATTCTCACAATGGCAAAAAGTCTCTACAAAGAGTCACAAAATGAATTATATACTTGTGCTATGGATTTGGTCCTTTCACACAAGAGACTGGCACTTTATTGACTAAAAGACTAATTCCCTACTAATTTACAAAGGTAATGATACAAATCTCTAGGGGTATGCATCTAGATGACTCCTCTAGTGCATTTACATCAGAAAATATATTACAAAATGACTATGGTACAAAAATAATGTGTCCAAATCGAAAAAAATTTTGGGGCCCTTGTTTTTCTCTGCATCTTTGCTCTTCTTTGTTCTGCAACACTCTCCCCCTTTTTGTCTCTATCCTCCCTTGACAGGCTTTGCTTCTTATCTCTAGTTCTGTGCCTGTAGTCGATCTGGTCCTTTATTGATTGATAGCCTCTTTTTAGTTGTCCACTGCGAGCTTCTGCGGAAGTCATAATGACATAATTTTACCAGTGGTTAAGGAACTGATCATAACTCGAGACATGTTGCATTGGTTTTGGCCTCTTTTTTCTTTCCATTGCATGCAAGTAGTGGAAGGTATGAAGGTCTGGATCTTCATCCTTCGATCTGGACCTCTCGAAGATCAAGAGGTTGAAGCACCTTCCTGGGGCTCTAGATCTGCTGAATATCTTCTTGCACTTCTTCATGGATAATTGCTGGCCTTGATCCGTCCTTGCCTATTGCATACTTCAAACTATTGTATGCCCCTGCGGGGCTTTGTGCAGAGATGGGTGTTGTGTGCCCCTGCGGGGCTCTTTACTGAGATATGTTTTCAGAGATATATTCTTTTTAGTGAAGCTTCTTTCTTGGTTTTCTTCTTCTTTTCTTTTTGCTTGACTCTCCTTCAACACTACCCCCCTCCTGAACTCTGTCATCCTTGACAGGCCTTGATCAGTTGCATCCATTGTTCAACTGTCACACCATCCTGTGGTGCCTGTCGATGGTCTGCAAAGAAGCTTAATTCAACTAGTTTGGCATTTAGATTAGTTGACATCTTCAAGAAAAACTCTGAGTCAATCTCAAAAAATCCTGTAAAAAATACTTCCTCAAAAGTTTGCATGTAGGGGCTCGCCAAAAACATAAGTATGGAGTAGTAAGCCATAATTGTAGGTCGACTAGGCATCACTGATAGATCAAAAACGAGAATATCGGTGCCTTTGTTAATGCCAATGAAATTCAAAAATGTGTATGCCGCATGCTTAAAAACTTTGAGTACTGTCAGTATCATGCTGAGGATTTTATTGGTCATCTTTATTGTGAGATCGGGTACTGTCACATAACGATTTAACCAAAATTCTATGGATCTCACCATGTATTCTTCAGTCGGTAAATAGTTGTGAGGTGGACTTGGAAGTAGTGGGTAATTCAACCAGTGTTCATTGAGCTTACTGCTTTTTTGCATTTCCAAAAAATCTTGTGCGTCACGTACGAGGCATTGGGCAAAAAGAGGGGTTTACTTGTAATAAATATGGTGCTACTTGCCAGTGCACCTACAAAGTAGGATTCTTTTCCAAAAATTTCCTTCTCCAAAGTGGTTGTGCTGCCTCAAATTCCTCTTGAGTGTAAGTGAAGGTGTTTGCTTTGAAGTTCAACTGATCATCAGGATCTTTTTGCATGGTCTGCTTTATATACCGACGTGTTTGCTCTTTCAATAGCCCATAAGGTATGTTGAATGGCTTTATGATCTGATCCAAGTCTTTGCCTTTAATCTTTGCCTCCTTCATTACTTTGACTACTTCATTTTCAAAATTTTCTGTCAACCGGGACACCAATAGTGCCCGTTCCTTGTGGCCTATTCTGTATTATATGGCATGGGATGATCATCACAAGGTTCCGTCGTCTGTTCTTTTACTGGTGAATGATAGATCGGGGGAGATAGAGGACGTACCTCCACCTCATCAGTAGGATTTCCTTGTTGCAGCTCTACTGGTGTCCCGATTGTGGCCTGTTGTTTTATTTGAGCTTCTAATTGTGCAATGAGTTCTTCCCTCTCTTTGATTTCATTGAGGGCCACTGTTAGCACATCTTTGGCCATCAAAAGTTCATTGCCGATGGCTGCTATTTGGTCAGCATCTTCATTATAAACTATTAAGAGCTTGTCTTCAGCTGATTTCCATCGTGTTTTGAGTTCATTAGTGTCATGCATATACCTGTTTTCCCATTTTTCTCTGATGGGTTGCTCTTGTTTCAGCAGATTTTCATACTTTGCAATCTGGTCTTCCAATGCCTTCGTGTCTGTTGTGGCTATCTCTCGTGCTTCTATAGATTGGTTGTACAATATTGCATGAATAAATTCCTTATTTCTACTTCGTAAATTGTCGGTTTCTTTTATGTATACCTTGATCTGGGTTACTAATAGGTTACTCCTAGCATTTATTCTCTCCTTTTCTGCTTCACTAGCTTCGTACTTTTTCTGTAGCTCTATAAGTTGATCCTCTATTTTTTGGTTTTGCTTACTTAGTGATGTGCATTGTTTCCTCGCTTCTTTAACTTCTGATTCCTTGTTTGAGAGGGCCTGTTGAACTTGAATTGTGTCAGTCCATTAAAGATGTTTTCCACATCTTCTTTACTTGTCCCAACTCCAATAGGCTCTGGAAAATGGTCAAAAAGAAAACTAGTCTTCAGAAACATATTAGTTGGAAACAAGCTTTGCTAGGAGAAGCGATCGGTTGCTCAATGACTCTCTGGAATGCCATCAAAGGGGAGGTACTCTGGAAGATCTGCCAGGAAAGATGTGCTTATAACTTTGGTGACTCCCCGGTTGAGTGAGAAATCGCTATTCCTCCTTGGTAAAAGAATCGTCAATCATAAGAAATCCCCCCTCCCCCTTCAGGCATCATAAAGTGCTCCTAATCAACGACAAGCTTAAACCCAAGTAGGCCCCGCATGAGGGTGATGAGAGGGTGAGTAACCTTCTTTGTAATGCCATCTAAACTCTCTAAGATCTACCCATGCTCTGTGGGACTTGAGGGGTCTCGTGGGCACTAGTCCCCTTCACTTGTACTTTCCTTTTCCTTTTATTTAATACAAGTTTAGGAGAGTAGGCTAAGGCCGAACTTCCTTTATATTACAAAAAAACATACTACATTTGTATATATGTATATTTTTATACACCTCTTGTATATTTGTATACCTATAGTCCTTTTATATTCAATCTTATTTTCAGATTTTATTATTATATGGTCCTCGTTGACTTGAGTAGTCATTGATTTGTGTTCAATGTAAGTGATGTATTTGCACTTGAAGAGGAGGTTATTTCTTTGAATGACATTCTTGAACCTACACACACACACACACACACACATATATATATATATATATATATATATATATATATATATATATATATATATATATATATATATATATATATATATATATGTGTGTGTGTGTGTGTGTGTGTGTGTATACACACACACATACACACACACATATAGATATATGTGTGTGTGTATGTGTGTGTCTATGTGTGTGTGCATATAAATACATAGAACTATATATCTATGTGTATCTACATGATGTGTATGTATGTATATATGTATTATGGTCCTCGTTCATTAGAGTAGCTAATTATTTGTGTTCAATGTAAGTGATGCATATGCACTAGAAGATGAGGTTATTGAAATCAACAAATACAATGATAAGAAGAGGACTAATTAAAAGGTTTATTCTATGCATAATATTGTTCCATATCTAAATGATATTCTTGAACCTAGATATATAGACACACACACATATATATATGTATGTGTGTGTGTGTGTGTGTGTATATATATATATATATATATATATATATATATATATATATATATATATATATATATATATATATATATATATATATATATATATATACACACACACACACACACAGAAATATAAAAATTAAAAACAATGCGTATTATGACATTGAAGTTATATAAGTATCTACATCTCTTTTAGGCACCACTTGTGAGACCACCCAATGTTGAGTACCATTTCTAGTGAAATAAGTGCGTCGTTTTTGTCTCCCTCATCAAACTCACTACAAACAAAATGATCATATAAGTAAAAAATAAAATATATATTTCAATTTATATGTAAAAGTTATACTTGCATCCATTTTAAGTGAACAAGTCCCAATTAATAGTCACATAAAGCTCTCATTCCTACTTTTCAACTCCAAACCGTGCCTTACATAAATTATATTGCCATCATGTGCTATGTCACACTGTAGCCCTCAGCTACCTATGCATGTGGTCATATGTACCTCTGTTGTGGTCACAAGCTCGAGGTGGTATGGATGTCTTGAAAATAAAAAAATTAGAATGACTAAAAACATTTGTGCCATAATATAATTATAAATAATAAATTATAATAAGGAAACATGCCTATGTGTAGGCAACTCTCTTCTTACCAATGAAGCAGCAAAGAAACCTTCCTCTAGCCATTGGGTAGGTGTTGATAGTCAAGGTCACACACAAGCAACGAAGCGCATCAATGAAGTGGACACACAAGAAGAAGGAGCATGTAGGGAGCTCCAAGAAGCACATGTCAAATTTTCAGAAGGATTCCCTATAAATATAGTGACTTTTGTCACTAAAAACCATTGTAAATACCATTTTCCATATTTACAACTCCATTTTGTTCAAGCCGAGGAGTCCTCAAGCTTGAGGAGTATTAGAAGTATCATCCTACCAATTTTCATAATTTTTAGATTCCGTTTGAGTCCCCAAATAAGCCTTGGAACCTAATTTTTAATTAGGTCGGACACTAGGTCTGGACAGGGCCAAAACCACACAAAAAACTATAAAAAGGGCTAGGGAGCTCATTTTTGAGGTTAGCTTGTTGTAGATTTGAGCTTCTGTAATAGAGTTCATTTGTAACCAAAGTCCTTCCATTGTTCCACTCTTTGCTCTTACCTTGTACGTGTGTGTATGTGTGTGCATGTTGGTATGCTTTCACTCACACACGTGCACTTCACTTGCTCTTGGTCTTCATACCGGTCCTCATGTCTCCACGGATTGACATTTATGAGGTGGAGCTCCTCATGTTGGTACTTTCCATTGTGCTAGAGTAACACCAAAGTTGGCGCCATTGCCGGGCAGAGAGCCTGGAGGACGAGCGTGTGACAATAAGACGTCGAGTAGCAACGTTGGAATGTAAAAAAATCACCATTTTCAGTTCAATTTC
Organism: Ceratopteris richardii; assembly: GCA_020310875.1. Classification (NCBI taxonomy): domain Eukaryota; kingdom Viridiplantae; phylum Streptophyta; class Polypodiopsida; order Polypodiales; family Pteridaceae; genus Ceratopteris; species Ceratopteris richardii. The sequence goes on from CM035406.1 coordinate 192,814,624, forward strand.
TGAGTTTTCCTTCTTCATCATCATCATCACCACCATCTCCTCTCATCTCCACCTTCTCGGTTTTTTTTTCGCTTTTTGACTGTACATTCCCTATTTTGCCTCTTTTTCTCCCTTCTTGGCTATGTGAGGAGTTCAGAGATGGTTCAGATCTTAGGCGCCCTTGAAATACAGAGATTTGCACCACTAAAACACCAAAAACTGAGTAACGGTATTGCGGCATGACAAAACCTGCGTTTGGTATCACGACGGTGGTATCGTGAGTTTGGAGGGTGGTTTTGCATCTATAGGCTGATAGGAGTGTCAAGGAGAACATAAGGTACTCATGTCTACAAAATTTTTTGAATTTGGACTCCAAAAACTCCAAGTATCATGTCCGGTTGAGTTTTGGTATCGTGATACCAGAATTCTCGTGTATCGCGATACTTGTCGAGGTATCGTATCGTGCACACCCACTTGAGATATCGCGATACCATTCTGGTATCGTATCATCAGGTGCTGGTATCGCGATCGCGATCATCCCGGTGGTATCGTATCAGAGTCCACCTGGTATCGTATCGTGTCGGTCACGGTATCGTATCGTCGATTGAGCAGTATCGTATTGTGCCTATCCTAGTATCGTATCGTGCAAAAAAGTGGTATCATATCATCCAAACCTCTAGTATCATATCATCCATAGAACCTGTATCGTATCGTGAGATTTCTAGTATCGTATCGTGTAATTTTTGGTATCGTATCGCCTGTCTCCTTGGAATCATACCATGAGCAATCTGGTATCGTATCGTCCACTAACTTGGTATCGTATCGTCAAGTGTAGAGGTATCGTATCGTATGATTTCTGGTATCGTATCGTGCAAATCAAAGGTATCGTATCGTTATCAGTTCCAGTATCGTATCGTGTGAAAAGGAGTATCGTATCATGGAAGTTGGTATCGCGATCATAGTCTCCCTTGTGGTATCGTATCGTGGGAGTTGGTATCGCCTTGGTAGCATCGTGTCGTCAAAATCTAGTATCGTATCGCCTGTCTGAGGCCAGAGAGATCCTGTTTCCCTTTTTTAACCCCCAGAACCCTGAACTGGCATAACTTTCTCATATGAAATCTTTTCACAGTGATTTTGGGCTCGTTGGAAAGCTCATGGGGAGTACTATTAATATGAGGATCATTAGATAGGGTATTTTGAAGTTGAACCTCAAGTTGGACTAGGAAGCAAGGGGTTCCACAAGATTTTGAGCAACTCAAAGGACAATTTTGGACTTGTAGACAAGGCTTATGAACCTAAGATCAAGTAGACACTGAGGAAGAGATAGATAAAGTATCAAATCATCTAAGGCTAGTGTCAACCAAACAACCAAGTCGTGGGCTCACAACTTAGTGGTTAGCACTATGTGCTGAGTTCACAGATGAGTGAGCTAGAAATGTCATTTAACTGAGAGAGACTCTTGGATTCTGAAGACATGCATAGTTCAGTACCTAGGGAAGGTTTTATGTCCATAGTGGAAGGGGAATATCGGATGTCTCTTCAATGTGTATCCACTAATTTGCAAGGAATACCCATCTATCTCGATGGCCTGCACAGGTCAGTAGCAAGAATGATAAACACTACAGAATTTGAGATAGTTCTGAGACCAGTTGTCAAGTATGAAGGTGGGGTTTGCATGGACAAGATGGGCCAGACATATGTAGTAACCAAAAACCCTGATCAGAGTAATGAAAGAGGAGAGTTCGCTTGAGATCAGGCAGCTACCTCACAAAACCCATTCGAGACCCAACAAAGAATGGAAAATGCAATGTTAGGACAAACAAGCCAATGCAGTATACCCAACAGACCTCAGGCACAATCCACCATGCCATGAATTAACTCCCACAACCAAACTAGTAAGGGAATGGGAAATCTGAATAGAACCACCCTTAGGGAAGAACCACCCCACGGTGTAGGAGCTGGAACACACGTAGTCAAACCCTCTTTTCCCATCATAATTCAGTCCCCAGAGCCAGGCAAAAGAGTGAGACTAATCCAATTGGCCAAATGCATGCAAAATCGTTATGATGGCACAAGAGAGCCCTATGACCACATTGCAGAATTCAAGCAGGTGTTGCGAGCAGAGCAAGTGGATAAATTTTTTGTGCAATATGAATCCTTTGGGCTAACCCTCACGGGAATAGCCTTAACTTGGTTTCAATCATTGGATCCAAATTGCTTTGGCCACATCGAACAATTCTTCCAAGAATTTATTTGGGAATTCACTAAGCGAGGGATCAAGCACAATTCGTCATCCTTACTACATAGTTTCAAGCAAGCTCCTAATGAGACAGTAAAAAATGAAGCACGAAGATTCAATCAATACGTGACCCGAGGCCCTGTGACAGAGAGACCTTCACAGCAAAAACTAATATCTCTATTTTTAGAAGGTCTAACTAATGGAACATTGAGAATGTTAGTATACATAAAACGGTTGCAAACTCTGAGTGAGTGTCTTCAAGAATGCATAGATTTGGAAGACAACTTAGCTAAGGATCTCAAAATCACACAAGATCTTACCAAATCAGAGGATACAAGGAGCAATGAGACTTCTAGTTTGATTTATGTGGACAAAGTGGCAGAGTTAGTGGCCAAGAAATTAGGAGTACAAGGACAAAGGAACTACCATGAATCCTCCTTGAGAGTGCCAATGTTAGGAATTTTCACACTTTGCAGTGGAGATCATCCATCTCATGTCTGCACCAGAGAAGGATTAGGGTTATCACAACTTTACCCTTATGATAGACAACCAACTCAAGAGCCTAACATGTACTCTTACAGCGAGCAAAAGTACATCAACTACAACACCAAAAAATATCCAATGAATAGACAACCACGATCATTTGTATCACCCCAATGTAGACCATACAAGTACCCTCCTAACGAACAAGGCAGAGAAGTTCCTAGGTATAACCCATGTCAAGGACCACGAGGAGCAGCTAGACTGTATGAACATGGAGGATATAGCCAAACTCAACCTATACCAGGTCAACAACCACCCCACCCACCAGCTCCGATACAAGGGCAAGCCATCACAGTACAAGTCATTTGTCTTGAGTGTGGCAAAGAACAAATCCTGAGAGATTACCCCAGACATCCCTCTAGTGCACCAAAGGTTACACATGTTAATGTAGTAGGCTTAGTAGGGAATTCAAGTTCCAGTAGCGATAATGTCTCCTCTACATGCAGTTACTAGGGCACAATCCTTACAACAACCTCAACCAGCTGAGCAATCAGAGCCAAGTGAGTCAAGAGAGCCTAGTAAGAGAAAAATAAGAACATGGAAGGCTACCAGGGAGAAGGCCAATTGTAAGTGGACCAAAAAGCTATCTGAACTAGAAGAAAGCTTGAAAGATGCAAAAACAAAAATAGAAGATATTGCCTCTCAAAACCCCTCGCATGTCAAAACTCCATCCATACCACCTCATCCCCAACCTCACCCCCACCCACCAACCACTGTAAATAAACCACAACCAGGGTATGTTCTTGCAGATCCAACCCCAGAATACTTGGACATGATGTTCAAGGCATACCAGGCTCGACTTCAAGAAGGGCCAACACCTGCAAACATAGACAAGAGCTACCCTAAAGCAGATTTAGAGATTGAACGGACAAAAATGTGCATAAAAATGGTGGAATTAGCTCAAGCTATGTTCGAGGCCAATCAATCATTCAATCAGACGAATGCTATTACACCGGGTTTGCACTTCTAGGCCTTACTAGATAGATTAGAGCAGTTGGTAAATAAACCTCAAGTCTCTTTACCTCCACATGCTCAACCAATTGTCGAAAGGGAAAGATCATCACCAAAGAAAGTCTATGTTTCTGACTCCATAGATGAGGGAGAACCTCTTTCAATTCAACAACACTCTCAAAAGTTCTTGCGGGAAATACAAGAAGAGAAATGGGCCAAGGAGAAGAATGTTTCCCCTCCTGTTCTTGAAATTGATGACCATCACGATCAATTCCCACAAGACATTCCATCTATTTATGGAGACCAAGTAGAGCAACAAGAAAAGGAAAGTTCAAGATTTGAATCCAATTCTATACAAGAGTTGCCACAGTTCACAGGTCCATGGGAATCTGAATCTCTTCAAGTCAGAGCTCCCACAATATTGGTAAGAAATGGACTCAGTGGTTCCAAGAAACACTGATGTCGTGAAGAACACTAAGGTTCAATGTCATCTCACTATAGAAGAGTTGCTCAAGGTAAAACCTAAGTTATGGAAACACGTGGCAAATCAGGTCCCAGAACGTGATTCCAATATGCCAAAAGCAGACTCTAAGCAGAAAGTTCTAGAGATACCTCTAGACAAAATAGGGGACATGAGCGAAGGTGAGGAAGGTAATACTTATCTTCCGATCACGTACCAAGGTTACACAACCAAAGCGATCATAGATTTTGGTGCTGGTGTTGCTATTGTGACCACTTCCTTGTGGAAGCAATGCTTGCTTCCTCGTGTATTTTTTCATCCTCTTCTCATCTATTTCTGGCTGTTAGAAGTCTTGATAGTATTTCCTCTATCAATGGCTCTAAATACTTTTTTACTCGACAACAACTTATATAGTTTGGCAGTACCTCTCCATCTAGGGTTGCTAAACTGATGACTCCGCTAGTTGATATGCGATTGATCACCAAGGGGCCATATCCTCTTTTTTGTAGCTTCTTTGCATGCTGCTTTAAAGTATATACCAATACTAGATCTCCTTCCTTCAAGTTTTTATCCTTATATGAGCATCAAAGTATGCCTTTTGTCACCTTTTTGCAACATAAATGCCCGCCACTGCTTGTAACCTAGTTTCATGTAACTTCTCAATTTGGTCCAATTGATTAGATAACTCATGTCCAGTCCATTCGTAGTTTGAGGCTACTCTAAGAGTAGGAACTAGGAAATCAATTGGTAAGATGGCATTCTGGCCGTACACTAGGTTAAATGGAGTAGTTCCTATGGCTGTCTTGTATGCTACTCGGAATGCCCATAAAGCATGATGTAACTGCTTGTCCCAATCAAATTTTCCATTGTTAACAATCTTTGTGAGAACTGTATACAATATCTTGTTTGAACTTTCCGCATGTCCATTGGCTTGTGGGTGATAGGGGTCTGATTTCTTGTGAATCACTAAGAATTCATTCATTAAAGCTTCTATCACTTCATTGACGAAGTGTGATCCTCTATCACTCACAATTTCTATTGGCAATCCAAATCTAGTGAATATGTTCTCAAAGAGAAACTTAGCCATGGTCCTTGCATCGTTCTTCTTAGTTGCCTTGGCTTCTACCCATTTAGTCAAGTAGTCCGTTGCTACAATTATGTACTCAGCATGAGAACATTTCACCGGTGGACTAATAGGTCCTACGAAATCTATCCCCCATTTGGTAAATGCTCTGGCACTTATCATAGGTCTTAATGGCATTTCATCTCTTCTAATAGGATACTTTGTTCGTTGACATGTATCGCATCTTTGGACATAAGTGGTTGCATCTTGATATAGAGTTGGCCACCACATTCCAACAAAGAGAATCATTTTTGTTGTTTTATTTGCAGAAAAATGCCCTCCAGCGACTCTTATATGAGCCATCTCTAAGAGTGAAACATACTCGTCTTCATGAATGCACATTCTTAAATGATTGTCCCTTCCTCTCTTGAAAATTTGTTTGCCTATGAGTACAAACTTTGCTTTGCTCCTCGAGGGCATGTTTTCTTGCCAAATTAGCTCTTTTTGGGTACTCTTGAGTTTTCAAGAAATCCACTAGAGGCATACTCCACCTCGGTGCTACTGTAGAGTAACATAGAGTAGAGTTCTCTTCAGGCGTGCTTTCTTGACAAGTGGGGCATGTAGATATGTAGTTATGTGTATCCCTCTGCATGGTTGGCTAGTATATGCTTAATCTCTTCAGTGTTTGCCAGGTTCCATTCACACTTCGATGAGTTTTCCATTGATTCATGTGTGTTTTTTGAAGCCACATCTCTTGCTCCTCTTCTTCCACACATCTCATAAGCAGTCCACTTGGATCTTGGTGGTATAGGCTTCCAGCTATGATCTGGAGATTTTTAGTCTTCCATAGCTCCTGGCTTTTGTTTTTAGTGATCCTATGTTGAGGTCCATGTGTGAGGATGGGAATCAATTTTTCCGCCCATTGTGGACATATTTAGAGGTTGAAAAGATAAGTATCTGGTAGATCATCTAGCACTCATGTGGGAGGTTCTCCATGTGTCATTTTTGATACGTGATCTTCACGGATGTGCATATTCCCTTTCTTGACTACTACTTCAAAATCAAATTCCATTAACAATAGAAACCATCGCACTAGTCGTCTGGTATTGCAAGGCTTATTGACTAGGTACAGTAGAGCTTGATGATCGATGAAGAATTTGGATTTGTTTGCCAATAAGTAGTGTCGAAATTTCTTTACATCATATATCATTCCTAAGCCTTCTCGCTCCATAGTGGTATAATTACACTTTGCTTGGTTTAATTGTCTACTAGCATAGGCCATAGGGTGATCTAGCTTTCCTGCTAGTTGTGCTAAGATGCAACCAATGACAAACTTGGAGGCATCTACATGAATATGAAATGGTCTATTCCAATCAGGTACTCTCAGGATTGGTGTTGAACCCAAGTGACTCTTCAATTCGTTGAAAGCCTTTTCACATTCTTCCATCGAGGTAAACTGAGTCAGTAATCCATAAAGGGGTCTCGCAATTATGGCATACATGTGAATGAATCTACGATAGTATCCACAATGTCCCATAAATGCTTGCACTTCTTTAGCTATCTTTGGTCTTGGCAAATCCAGAATCACTTTGATTTTGTCTTCATAAGTGGAAATTCCATTCTTAGAGACAATGTGTCCTAATATCTTTCCCTGTCGAACCATGAAGACACATTTTTCTGGATTAAGGCATACTGTATACTGATGACATTTGGCAAATATTTTTCTTAGTTCCGGGATATGTTCTGATCATATCGCTGAATAGGTACATAAATCATCCACGTATACCTCCATACTCTTTCTCAAGAATTCCTTGAACACGTGGCACATCAATCTTTGGAAGTGGCTGGGGCATTAGTTAGACCAAAAGGCATAACCCTAATTGCATAGACTCCCCATTCGGTTGCAAAGGCTATCTTATGTTGGTCTTCAGGAGCAATGGCTACCTGGTTATATCCTGAGAAGCCGTCAAGGAAGTTATAGACTTCCTTGCCTGCCACCCTTTCCAACAAATGATCTGTGATAGGTAATGGATAACTATCGCGTATGGTGGCGGCATTTACCCTTTTAAGATGAATGCATACCCTTAACTTGCCATTCTTTTTCGGGACTACCACCAATGGTGATACCCACTTCGTATGTTCAATTTCATAAATGAAGGCCGCATCCAACAATTTATCTATCTCTTCTTTAATCTTTTCCAAATAAACATCATTATAAGTGTATGGTCTTTGTTTGGAGGGCTTGGCTTCTGTCGTCATAGGGATTCTATGGGTGCAAATAGAAGGATCTACACCTTTTAAATCCTTGTATGTCCATGCAAAGACATCTCTTCTCCTTCCTCTAGAACTACTATTATTTTCTTGGTTAGCTCTTTATTGTCGTATGCTATCCCTGGTCGTGCTTCCCGTTTTGGCATCTGAATAGCAATCTTCCTTTCTTCTACTTCATACTTTTTGAAATGCTCTGGTACCTCGAATTGGTCTTGAGGTATGTTTTCTTCTTCTCCGTTTTCTTTGTCTGGTTCATTTTCTTCCCTTTGTGTCATTCCTTGATTTGACTCATTAGTCACGATGCTTACTCCTTGATTTTCATTTTCTTCCTCAATAGGTTCCTGTTCCATTTCAATGCTCTCATAATGTTCCTTCCATTCTTTTTCAATTACCTCTCCTTCATCTGCTTCTTGGAGAACAACCATGTAGAAGCTTACATCATATCCTTCCTCATCTATGCATTCATTCATAGTTATTACTTCTTCATTTACACATACGTCAAGAGTGGCTAAAATCTCCATCCAACCATGGGGTTCAAATTCTTCATCTAAAAATATTTGAGGCATGTAAGCATGATCTTCTATAGGTCTAGATACTCCCTATCTTAGCTACCACCCTTGCCTCCTTTCTTCTTCCCTTTTAGCTGCCTGGCACATCCATAAGTGAGTATCTTCGTTCATCCATGTTTGGCTACTCGATCCTACACTATGAATCGATAGATAATCATCTTCCTTATGTATCAGGTTCCATTGTAGAGGAGGGACATCCTGATACGTATAAGTATGGATGTTTATTCTAGTTGTGGTTCCCCATGCTACAAGTATACAATGTCTTTACCCCAATCTTGCACTACGTTAAGATGTCTCATGAAAGGTCTTCCAAGTATCATCTCATAATTGCTTGCCTTTTCAAATTGACATATTGCTAGGGTATGCTCAAATTCGACTCCATAAGTGGTAAATACTACATTTTCCAATAATCCTAGGGGTCATTCTGTGTGCCCGTCAGCCATTTGAATCTCCATCCTAGTGGGTCGTAGGGCTGGTTTTCCCCATTTCTCCCATATTTCTTTGGTAGTGATTCCTACTCTGGCTCCTGAATCTAGTATGGCTTTAGTGGTATAACCTGTGTAATCGATAGGGAGGCATGTGTTTCCTTCATCTCCCTCACTGAAATCTCCCACCTTATCGACTGGGATTTTAATTGTGGCTATTTCATCTTGCATCTTGCTTTTGTTTGACTTTGTCTCTAACTGGTTGGTGAGCTTCTCTCTCAACTGCGGCTTCACTTTCAAGAGTTCTTCCAAAGTCAGAATACAAGGTATTTTTACTTTTTAAGATGTTGTATTATGTCTGAGGTTTGAACTGATGGGTTCTACTCCTTTCTCCTCACTGAGGGAACTTGATATATTTCAGAGTCATGTTCATATTCTCCCATATAGTTTGGCAATACATTCACATTGTCTTCGTCATCTTTGTTGTCATAACGTTGCAATAATTCTTCTGAGTTTAACTCCTGCATTGACACTTCAAGCTCGCCTCTTGCTTCTAACTCCTCAAAAGGAGGTTCAATTCCTTCTGTTTTCTTCCATCTATGTTCTTAGAATCTTGCCCACAAGTCTCTAGGCCATTCCGCATCCACTTCAGGGATAATCGATCCTTCTTTTTTACTTTCACAGTAATTTTATCCATGGTTCTCGCTTTTCTTCCCTTCCCTAGAATGAATCGGTGCTACACATTGCTGAAATTCTTTTTCTGGGATTCTTGTGCTGGGTAGGGGCTGGACAGGTTTTTCTAAGGTTTGCTGAGCCACTTCAATTAACTTCTTACATATCTCCAATCTTTCTTTCTCTAAGTCACCTCTTGGGTATTACCTTTCATGTTGTTCAATGGTTGGGCCTTCCTTTAGTCGTATTTGGTATGCTTCAATTCACATGGCCAACTCTTTTGGCATTGGATCGGCCAGAACTGATCTTGCCTCTTGTTTTTTATGTTTTTCTGTCTCCTTGTTAGGGTTTCCTTCAGGCTCTTGTTTTTCCTTTTGGTTTTGTTTATTATTCTTGTCCTCTAACTTTTGTTGCAGTCTCTTATCTTTGATCTTTTCTCTACGATTCTTCCATCTTTGGGTCCATTTACTTTTAGCACTCCTCTTAGACTCTTCGGAGTCTGCAACCACTTGAGGTGTGGGTATGTTCAACTCTTTGTCGGAATGATCATTTTCTTTTAGTTTATTTGGAGTCTCTCTAGCTTTTTCCCTTGTTATTGCTTTCAATGGCACCGTGTACTCCTTATCACTCCTAGATGAGTTGTGATGTTGTTTTTGTGGAACACTACAACATATGAGGGGCATACTGACGTTGTCCGTACCGACGATCATGCGTCGACGTCAGTATGACCATTGCAAATGCTTGAAAAACCACGGATGCAATACCAATGGTATGAGCATCAATATAGGTGTCGATAATTTACTGGAAATTACCGATGCTTATACTAACACTCATATCAACGGTTATACCGATGCAACGTTTCAATCATACCCAAGAGCAAAAATTCGACATTTGCTCGCATTTTGAATGAAAGTCTAATACTGTCGAGTTTGCGCACGTGAACTACATTCTGAGCATACTGTGTACACACCTCTCTCTTTCTCTCTCTCTCTCCTTCTCTCTCTCTCTCTCTCTCTCTCTCTCTCTTTACACACACCTCTCTATTTCTCTAGATCTAAAATTTTGGTAAGTATCGCACATATTGTAGCACCCTTTCTCTTTCTTTGTGTTTTCCCTTTTCTAATTTCTCTTCTCTTTAGTTTTGCAGGAGCTTTTTGGCATAAGTTCTTTGGAATTCGACGAAGGACAACATTAAGTGGACTTTGATGATGACGCTCCAAATAATTACATCGAGGGAAGTGATTGTTTTCTTTTTTATTGATATAGAGTGAGATAGAGAGAGAGAGAGAGAGAGATGAAAGAAAGAGAGAGATCTAGAGAAACATAAAGAGCGAGAGAGAGAGAGAGAGAGAGATGAAAGAGAGAGAGAGAGTGAAAGAGAGAGAGATATGAAATAGAAAGAGAATTAGATACAGAGAGAGATGCATACATACATACACACACATATGCATACACATACTCACATACATATTACATACAGACATGCATATTACATACACACTCACATACATATTACATACACACATGCATATGCATACACATACATATTACATACTCACATGCATATGCATACACACATATACATACATACATGCATATTACATACACATGCATATACATACACACACATATGCATACTCATACTCACATACATACATGTACACACACATGTATACATACACACATGCATATGCATACATACACATATTTTCATGTACACACACACATACATACATGCATACATACATACACATGCACATATACATACACACTCACATATGTATACACACACATATGTGCATACACATGCATATGCATACATACATACACACACATATGCATGTACACACACACATACATACATACACACATGCATATTACATAAACACACACATATATATACACACTCACATATGTATACAGACACATGCATACATGCACATGCACACATCACATACACACATATACATGTTTTAGGGTTAGGGTTTTAGGATTATGGTTTTTGACTTTTACACATATACACACAATACATATACACATGCACACATATACACATGCATACACACATCTCTTTCTCTCTCTCTCTCTCTCCCCCTACACACACATCTCTCTCTCTCCCTTCACACACATCTCTTTCTCTCTCTCTCTCATCTTGGTAAGTGATATGCGTACTCTTTCACTCTCTCTCTTTCTCTATGTCTTCTCTTTTTATTTTCTTTTTTCTTTTGTTTTGCAAGAGCTTTTTGGCATCGCTTCTTTGGAATTTGGCAAGAGAGGACGTCAATTGGGCTTTGACGAGAGCGATCAAAAGAATTATGTCAATGTAAGTGATTGTTTTGTTCTTTATTATAAAAAGAGATAGAAAGAGAGAGAGAAAGAGAGAGAGAGAGATAAAAGAGAGAGAGAATAAGAGAGAGAGAAAGAGGCAGAGAGAGATGAAAGAGAGAGAGAGATATAGATAGAGAGAAAGAGAGAGACATAGAGATACATACACACATGCATGCATATTACATACACATATGCATATGCATACATACACACATATATACATGTTTTGGGGTTAGGGTTTTAGGATTAGGGTTTTAGGATTAGGGTTTTAGGATTAGGGTTTTTGACTTATACACATATACGCACATAATACATACACACATGCACACATATACACATGCATACATACATACATACATACACATACACACACATCATATATACATACACACATATGCATGTTTTAGGGTCAGGGTTCTAGGATTAGGGTTTTTGGCTTTTACATATATACACACATGCATACACACATATACACATATAAACACATAATACATATACACATAATACATATACACATACACATATATATACACATGCATACACACATACACACACACACATATATATATATATACATGCATACACACATACACACACATACATACATACATACATACATACATACATACATACATACACACACACATATATATATGTATATATACATGCATACACACATACACACATGTGACATATACATATACACATATAAACACATAATACATATACATATACACATATATATACACATGCATACACACATACACACACACACACACACATATATATATATACACACACACATAATACATATACACATATACACACACATGCATACACACACACATACATACATACATATATATATACACACACACCCACACATATACACACATGCATACACACATATACACATATAAACACATAATACATCTACACATACACACACACACACACACATATATATATATATATAGAGAGAGAGAGAGAGACATGCATACACACATGTGACATATACATGCACACATATGCATGTTTTAGGATTGGGGTTTTAGGATTAGGGTTTTTGGCTTTTACATATATACACACATGCATACACACATATACACATATAAACACATAATACTATACACATACACATATATATACGCATGCGTACACACATACACACATATACATGTTTTAGGTCTAGGTCTTCAAGATAAGGGTTTTAGGGTTTTTACATAGATACACATATGCATACACAAACATACACACACACACACACACACACACACACACATATATATATATATATATATATATATATATATATATATATATATATATATATATATATATATATATATATATATATATATTCACACACATATATATACACAAGAATACACACATACACATGTATATACATAGGCATACACACATATACATGTGTTCTAGTTGTTGCTTATAAATATCATGTCAATGTGTCTCATTTCTTTGTACATGGTTCATGATTCATTTCGCTCATGTCTTTTGTATTTGACAGTATGTTTTGCTTTATCAAATCATGTTTTTGTTGCTTATCATACATCTCACATGTACTCGGGTTTTTCTTGGGCAGAATGTATTGTGTTTTGCTACACAATAGCATGGGAATGTTGTTGTAGCAAGAGACAACACACTCTGCCCAAAAAAAAATTTGCAGATATGGTTGTCGGTATAGGTGACAGTATAATCCCCAGGGACATATTGATGCTTATACCGACTATTTTGCCTAGGGGCATACCATGGCTTATACCGATGCTTATAATAATGCATATACCGACACTCATACCGATGCTCATGCCGACGCTTATATTGATGCTTAAGGGAACATTGACCTTCCCATTGCATATGCAACTAGGAAGTTAAATGTGGCATAACAAAACTACTACCATCGAACGAGAAGTATTATTCATGGTTATGCAGTTAAAAAATTTAGATACTATTTGCTTGAAAATGGGTTTAAATTCTTTATAGACCATCACACATTACTCTACCTAGTGCACGAGACTTGTAATGCAGGCAGATTAGTAAGATGGTTTCTCTTACTAATGGAATATGATTTTGAGGTATTCGTGAGGAAAGCTAAGACTCACCTTCAGGCGGATCATCTTTCTAGGCTTACTTCATGCGAGTCACCACAAATAGTATCAAATGAACTTCCTAATGCTTATTTGTTCAATGTGGAAGTAGTTCCTAATTGGGGTAAAATACTTGTGCCTATCCTTAATTTTGGACCTAAAAACTCGGTGGTTAAAAACAAAGGACAAGGAGATTATCAAATCATCTCTTTTCCTTTTCTCATCAATATTTATTTCATGAGCATAGACGGAGAACATATCTACAGGCTCATTCCAATAGGTTTTTGTGTGAATATCGGAACTTGAAGCATATAAAGTTTCACTGACAACTTACCTCAACTAGCAAAATCATCCAAAACTCACTATCTTGATCATCGTCATCAAGTCTACTCATTGAAGCTTCATAATTTTTTTTTAACCCTTTTCTCCAAATTTTTATCCTAATGGTCTATTGGTCGCATAGCCATAGATTTGTCGGTCTATTTCAGTGACCCAATTCCTATCCTTGGCTTCCTTAAACAGATTGCATGTCCACTGTGGATGATCAAACTCATCACACTAGCTGTGATCAAACTCATCACAGATAGATAGTAGTTCAATTAGGAAACTCTATCAAATTTATGGTATGGTTAAGAGCTTGAGGGTAACAATTATAAAAATTATGTAATTTAACTTAAGTTAATGGGGAGGTCTAATGTTATGCCATTGGAAGCAAATGTTCAAAAATTAGAGAATCGATAGTTTCATCTTCTACGGGAGCGTTATGAGATAGACATGTGTTTTGTTCTAGAGGAAATAAATAGGTAGAAAGAAAAATATAGATTGTGTTCTAGTCGATAGGAAAATTTCTAGATTTATGTAAAACTTCTCTAGAAAATGAATTTATATCCAATAATGAACGCTCGAAAAGAATCTAAATGAGTACTAAACATAAAGTCCTGTACAAATTATATGATCGACAGAAGGATTCATAGTAATTCCAAGTTTTAATGAACAAAATTCATTTGAATGGAAAAGATGGATGAAAACTCCGGCGTCTGCAACCCCATCCATAGCAAACACTCCTGCTCTTTCCACCTTGTTGTAGACTTCATACTTGATTCATAATGTCTCATACCTCTTGTAATGTTTTTGCAACAAAAAATCATCAGAAAACACAACACACACACACACACACACACATATATATATATATATATATATATATATATATATATATATATATATATATATATATATATATATATACAGACATACATACAGGCACACACCCACGCATACACACTGAATAAACACACATGTAGGGTTTCATAACACAATTTTGGGTTACACACAAATATATGCCCAAACATTGAACGCACATATCTTTAGGCACAAACTTAAACACGTTTAGGATTTCACAACATTCACATGGTTCAAAAATATATAGGGTAAAACTCATCCCATGCACATACATGCTCTCTTACTCACATACAATTAGGGTTAGTTTAATTCATATATATAGACACACACAAAAGTATTTAACACATATGAGCATTCATGCTCATACACATATCACCACATACATCACATTTAGGCACATAATTCATAGGTTTAGTTGTACCCACATACATCATGGATCCACACATATATACTCATGCTTAGACAGACAAAAACACACAAACACATAGTCATAGATATACACACACGTATGAGTTAAGTATACATACACAAGCATGTATATATAGGACTTTCACATATGCACATAGCACATAACCACATATACACACATATGCACATACACATTCATCTATAGTTACATACTTATTATATCTTTATATCCACGGTTATATATATATATATATATATATATATATATATATATATATATATATATATATATATATATATATATATATATATATATATATATAACCACATAACTACATCCAATCCACATAACTACATCTCTATACTCTTGTATATCACCTTCAATTATCTTATGGCCATCAATAAAAAGTATTGATGTGAATCAATTCCAATCATCCCATACTAGTGGATTGGATGTGTGTGTGTGTGGGGGGGGGGGGAGGAAGGTGATATACAAGAGTATAGAGATGTAGTTATGTGGATTGGATGAAGAATCCACTAGTATGGGATGATTGGAATTGATTCACATCAATACTTTTTATTGATGGCCATAAGAGAATTGGACTCATGATCCAATGGAGGACATTAAGAAGATAATGCTTGAGAATATATATTTCTTCGATTATCCTCTCGACGGGAAGAAGAATTTTTCCATTAAAACAATATAAAGATTCTATCGCTCAATAAATAACATTCAATTATGGGAGCTAAAAATCAAGAGAGGCTCAACTCCTAGGAGTTTGAAATGATTTGCATAGGGATCATAAAAAGATTAATCTTCTTTTCGGATGGGATATGACTATGGAGATGCATTTAATAAAAAATTCTTTAAGTAGCTAAGAGAATCCCTCTATTTTTCTAGGTTCATGCACAAGTGATGAATAGAAATGAGCCAACATAGAATTAGCTTGAAATTCTTAGAGTCCACCTAATTCAAATATTTATGCTATGGAGACACAATTTGCACATAATAAAAAATAGTGAAATAGGCAGGGATTTTTTGTTCCACCCTTATCATTTTTTCCATGAATTGCACTTGATTTATTTTTTCATGTGCAAAACCAGATGATGTGTTTTATCATTTGGGTGGGGATCATACCACACATGGATCCTCATCTTTGCAAATCTAGCTCGGATCCTATCCCTTTCTAAATAAAGAGGTGAAGAAGAGAGATGAAGACCATGATCAATCAGACTGATCATGCGGCACAAAGGAATACCCCAAGCTATATATCTCCACTCATTTTCGGGGACACAAATGCTTTTAAGGGGCGTGTAATGTTATATAATTACATGGGTCTAGGGGGTAGAACGCTTTGGCTTCTAGGTGTGAAACCCTTTGGATTTGTTGATTATTTCCCCTATTTGAAGAGTCTTGAATCTTAGGGTTTCTTTCTCTAAGGATGGGTACCTTAGACTTGATTGGAAGCTTCTCCTAAGCCACTTGAATCATATGTGAGATCATGGAGGGTCTTTTTTTAGGATATATGTGATTTCTTAAACTTGAAAACATGATCACCTTGAGCACCCATGTGATGGAAGGTATACATGCCCCTTGGTAGTTGAGTTACCACCTTGGCCTTTGGAGCTATATATTGGAGAGGTTGGTTGGGTGGATACACACATCTCTCTCCTTAGAGTGGTCTTGCTATATTTTTTGGTCGATTTGTTTGTGGAGGCTACATTCCTTCCACACAACATCCTCCCTCTTAGGGTGTGGTTAAACCATCTCATACCTATCATTTCTTGAATCTATCACTTTATCCCCTTTCTACAGATCATTTTCCTCAATGATCAACTCTTGAACTCCCTAGGTGTCCTCATACTCACACAACTTCTTGAACCTTTCTTGTTTGCAACCTTGGTGTTTGAACCCTTGTTCTCAACCTTGGTTCCTTGAACCTTATTATTCGCAACCTTGATGTCTCAAATCCTTGTTATCAACTTTAGTATCTTAAACCTTGTTCTCACCCATGTTTGATATGTTGAACCCTTAATTAACTCCTAAGAAAAGGACGTTAATCCAAAAGCTTTCCAATGATACCTTATACATCACAACTCAACCTACAGTTTGAGAGATGCACTCCAATCTTTGTTGATAAAATTTATCAAAGTCTTGTGCACCTTTTTTTGTAACTTTTCACATACCAAAGTGACCTAGTGCCTTTTCTAGAGGTCCTTGGGTGCCCACAAACTTTATCAGATCCATCCACTTTGCCCACACCTACTTCCTAGGCTTTGATACCAATTGTTGTATCCATAAGGGAATCAAACTCGTGACCTATCGATTAGGTGTCTGATGGGTATCACATGCCCCAAAAGTCATGGTTGGGGACTACCTCCTAAACCTCCCTCTTAGGGTGTGGTCCAACCATATCATGCCTATCATTTCTTGAGTCTAACACAATGAGAATATTGTCCATCACTTGGATAAACAATTTGAAGAAGCTAAAGAATCAACAAAGATTGTCAAATCCCCTACTAGTGTTAATGAACATGTCCTTGCTGACACACTTGATAAACTATTTTTCTTTCTGATGACAACTCTCCCCACTCCCACACCTTCTATGTGAGTCATTCTGGTTGCATACTTGGTTTGGGAGATACCTTTGTTCCTAGAGATAATATGGCCCCTTACACCCCACGTGCTCCCCCTTCTTTTTATGAGTTTCCTTGCTTCATTCATTTCAATACGTTGGATCTCAATATTGATGTGGCCCCATTCCCCACAACCTCCACCACAAAGAACAATAGAATAAGCATGGCCTTTTCTTCCTCTCGGTGAAAAAGAAGCATCACTTATCCGAGAAGATTGGTTTTCTCGTTCCCAAAAAAGTTCTCCATTCCATCATTAAAGAGGTTGGTTCTATATTCTGTACGCCTACTCTCAACAACCTCTTGACTTTCAAGCCTAAGGTTCTTCTTCATCATCCGAATTTGGCTACCTAGTGAGGAATCACAAACGAATATGTACTTGTCATGCCTCCGAGTGTGTCTTTGTTTTGGATCTCCCAAGATGGCACCATTTAATAATATGGTGAAATACAATAAAATAAAACAAATTTTGTGTCCCTTTTTTCCCTTTTCTTGACGTGTAACACGTGTATGTGCATATGGATTAGATAAAGTTCCATACATGGAAAGTGTGAATGTGAAGCACATAAAATTTGGATATAAGGATTTGATTCTTTATTCCTTTTTGTGTGATGACGAGAGTGGGGACCAGAGGACTTTCGACTTTTTTTCTACACCATCCTTTCTATGTGGTTGCTCACGACTCCCTTTTATCCCTTGTTTCTCGAAGCAAATTATAATTTTATTATTTTCCTCCCTTTTTTTATTTAAGAATTTAAAAATAAATGTTTACCACGAAGAATGTCCTAGGTTGGGTTTCCTCGTATACCCAAATCCCAAGTATTCGTATCATGAAAATCACACGCGCCATTCCAATAATATTCCTCTTATTGAAGATATTTACATAAATAATTTATTGAAGATATTTACATAAATAATAATTTACTTTGTATATTTTGGGTGATTCGATTAGTTTGGAAAAACAAATAGCAAAAGAACATGTGAACGTCGGAAGTGTTGATCGTCAAGAATGTCCACTTTTTTTTTTCTTTTTTAAGTACAAAAAATTTGAAATGTCTAGCCGGGTGGAAATTGAACTCAGGCACTCTGTCCCTGTTGATATATTTAGGTAGTGATGTGTGTGAACACTCTAGGACCGCCGGAGCACTTTTTTCCCTCTTTAGGAGGTTTTTTTCCCCCGGCTTGTATATACGCCTATTGCCCTAATGGGCTACTTATCTTTGTACATTCTCTAGTAATACATTCAGTCTTGTGTGTTGTGCTCCAAGCTTCTTCTTATTCCTTGTGCTGTTTGCGTGCTTCCGCAGACATCTATCTCCAACAATTGGTATCAGAGCAGGTCGTCGCTTCTTCTAGGGTGCCGTCGACACTCCTCCGTTTGCAGTCTTAGATTCGCACGAAATTTGGTGAGCATAGTCAGGGTGTTTCCGAGATCAAAACAGCTTTGCTGTGTGGTGCCGAAATCGCGATCTGAGCTCGTTTTGGCCTCCGAGCGCACTATCGTAGCGCTTGTGCAGGCTATTTCGTCCTTTTGTGCCAAAGGTATATACCAGTTTCTGTTCGCCAGTTTAAGCGTCTCGAAGTCTGCTACAGGTCTAGCAGAACTCGTTTGGGCAGTTCTGTTCAACTTTTTGAGATACAGTCAATTTTTTGCATCAAGGTATTTTAGTCATCGGCCATGGCTGAAAGCAGTGATGTATTCCGTATGTTGGCTGTTGAGGATAAGTTGGATGGTACCAACTACCCATTATGGGCTTATATGATGCGACATGTACTGGTTGCAAAAGGATTGTGGAACATTGTGCAGGGTGTTGAAAGACGTCCTGTTACACCTGTAACGACAGGTACTGCAAATACAGGTGTTGGAGCTGATGAAGATGGTGTCGAAGATGATATTCCGCACATTCCTGTTCGTGCTGCTGTTTCTGTTGCACCTACTGCAGAGTAGATTCGTTGGGATGGCAGAGATGCCCAGGCACATGCATTGATAGCCTTGTCTGTCAAACGTGCCATTATTCCTCACATTCGCTCTTGCAGAACAGCAAAGGATGCTTGGGATACACTTACCACTTTGTACCAGGCTAGGAATGAGGCTCGTGTTGCTTACCTCCGAAAACAGTTGGAGAGTGAGCACATGAATGAAGGTGATTCTATGGATAGTTTTCTTACAAAGATCAAAGACCTGAAGGAACAATTGATTTCTGCTGATGAGGTTATACCAGATAGCTCACTTGTGCAGACTGTTCTGAATGGTCTTCCTGATTCATATCAGAGTTTTGCCTCTACTCTTCGGTTGATGATGAAAGGCAATCCGAATGCCTTGTCATTTGAGGAATTAGTCTCTGTTCTGTTGCAGGAAGATCAGTCCAGACAGAACAAGTCCATTATGCGTGTTGCAGATCAAGCTTTCCTGGCTAGTCAGAAGGGCAAAGGAAAATGGAGCTCTTCTACTAGTAAGCAGAAATATGCAAATGTTGCACAATCAAAGAACCAGGATAAAGATGAAAAGAAATCAGAAAAGCAGAAATTGTTCTGCAAGTACTGTAAAGGAAATGATCATATTATAAAGAACTGTCCAAAACTGGCTGCTAAAGAGGCAAAGAAGAAAGAGGCTGGAATGGTTGTTGCAGAGGCCTCTATACCAAAAACAGAGTCTGCAAATCTTGTGCAGGAAGAAGAATGGGCGTTTACTACTGTCTACAGTTTTGACCCATCTTCTCATGATCAGTGCATGTCTGCAGTAGACTCAGATGTTTGGTACTTTGACAGTGGGGCGACCAAACATATTACCTCGCAGCGCAGTTTCTTCTCTTCACTCGAGCGTGCCCCTATAGGGAATACTGTCACATGCGCCAATAACTCCTCTTATCCTGTTATGGGAGTTGGTAAGATCATTCTGACTACTGCTGATGGTAGTTCTTTCACTTTGTCAGATGCTTTATTTGTGCCAGGGATCAAAAAGAACCTATTATCAGTTTCTGTATTAGCCAAGATTGGCTTGGTTGTGAAATTCGTTGATGACAGGTGTACAGTCCATGATCTCTCAAATGGCGATGTGATTATTGCTTCGGGCATTTTATGTCGTGGGCTGTATAAGCTCATAGACTATGAAAGATCTGTGAATGATTCGGCATGTGCAGTTCATGATTCTCAGGCTATGTGAGATGCAAAGCTTTGGCATGCACGATTTGGTCATCTGAATTTTGCTAGTTTGTTACGCCTGCACAAATTTGAAATGGTGTCCTCTTTGCCCAAACTTGAGGCACCTGGAAAACATGTTTGTGAAGGCTGTATTTTGGGCAAAATGCAGCGTTCTTCCTTTCCAAAAGATGGTTCAGTTCGGGCTACGCAGAAATTGCAGCTTGTACATAGTGATGTCTGTGGTCCTATGCAGACACCCTCTTTTGGAAATTACCTTTACTTCGTGACTGTCATTGATGATTTTTCCAAGCATGCATGGGTATATCCACTCAAAGCAAAGTCCGAAGTGTTCATGTGCTTCAAACAGTTTTTGGTTTTGGCTGAAAATCTGTCAGCATGTAAAATGGGCACCCTCCGTTCTGATCGAGGGGGGGAATATATGTCTTCAGATTTTAATGCATTTCTGGCTGAACGTGGGATAAAACACCAGTGTACAATGCCATATACACCTCAACAGAATGGAGTTGTTGAACGAAAGAACAGGTCACTCATGGAGATGGCGAGGTGCATGGTCAAAAGTTAGGCTTTACCACATAGTTTCTGGCTTGAGGCTGTCATGTGTGCAGCATATGTACTGAACAGGTGTCCCACTAAAGCGTTGCAGTCTATCACTCCATATGAGGCTTGGCATGACCGCAAGCCATCTGTTGCTCATCTGCGTGTTTTTGGTTGTTTGGCATATGCATTAGTGCCTGAACAACATCGCAGAAAATTGGATGATAAGGCAGTAAAATGTATTTTTGTTGGGTACAGTT
This sequence comes from Ceratopteris richardii, assembly GCA_020310875.1. Classification (NCBI taxonomy): domain Eukaryota; kingdom Viridiplantae; phylum Streptophyta; class Polypodiopsida; order Polypodiales; family Pteridaceae; genus Ceratopteris; species Ceratopteris richardii. Next base: position 192,836,409 of record CM035406.1, read on the forward strand.
CTGAAAGTAAAGGCTATCGTCTGTATCATCCACAAACTAAACGCATTCTGGTTAGCCGTGATGTTGTCTTTGTGGAAGATGCTATTCAGCCATTTCTTTCATGTACTAAGGAGACATCTGTTAGCTCAAAAGACATGTATGATACTTTGATGCCTCTTTTTACAGGTGGACAGGCTAGTGCTGGTCCTAATGAGGCAACTTCTCAACCTTTGCAGGTTTCATATGATGATGCAGATCATTCCATTTCTGATGCAGATTTACGTGATGCACTTGTTGATGAGAGAGCTGATATTGAGCACGCAAAAACTATGCCAAAATGGCTGGTGCAGACTTTGCGTGACAGCAAATTAGATGCACCTTTGTCATATCGTAGTCGTTTAGGCTCTCATAGTGCCTCCTTTGCATCAGATTGCTATGCTATGGCTGCATCTAGTCTCTGTGATGAGAATGAGCCTGTTTCTTTTGATGAAGCACAAAATTCAGAAAATTGGATGGCTGCTATGCAATCTGAATATGATGCTATAATGAAGAATGGTACATGGTCTTTATGTGACTTGCCTCCTGGCAAGAAGGCCATTGGCACTAAGTGGGTATACAAGCTGAAGCGTAAACCTGATGGTACAGTTGACAGGTATAAAGCTATGCTTGTTGCAAAGGGTTATGCACAGGAAAGAGGCATTGATTTTGATGAGACCTTTGCACCTACATGCCGTATGACTACTGTTCGCAGCATTTGTGCACTTGCAGCCCATCATGGTTGGAATGTACATCAGTTGGACATTAAAACAGCATTTCTGAATGGTGACTTGCATGAAGAAGTGTATGTTTTTCAGCCCCGTGGCTTTGTGCAGAAAGGGCGTGAAAACCAGGTTTGCAGGTTAAAGAAGGCATTATATGGTTTAAAGCAAGCACCACGTGCTTGGTATGAGAAGATACATGCCTATCTGATTGCACATGGTTTTGAGAATAGTCCAACTGAAAGCACCTTATATGTTAAGCGTGCTAATGATGTGCTTCTAATCATTGTTGTCTATGTTGATGACATGCTGCTCACTGGTCCTATTGAGACACATATTCCTGATTTTAAGGCTGATTTGCATGCCTCATTTGAGATTTCTGATTTGGGGCATTTGCATCACTATTTGGGCATTCAGTTTATGCATGTTGATGGTGGAATGGCTTTGTGTCAAACGAAATATATTGACACATTATTGTAGCGTTTTGGCCTTGAAGACTGTAAGCCTATTGCCACTCCTGTGGAGACGGGTTTACGATTGAGTCTTCATGATGCTGGAGATGCATTTGATGTTGTTCTCTATCAGCAGGCTGTTGGATGCTTGATTTACTTATGCATTACTCGGCCAGATATTCAGTTTGCTGTCTCACAGATGAGCAGGTTTATGCATTGCCTAGGAGTCACGCATTGGAAAGCGGTTAAGCACATCTTTCGCTACTTGAGTGGTACTCGGCTACTTGGGTTGTTTTATCCCAAGGGGGGATCACTACCGCCAGATTTGCATGCTTTTTCTGACTCAGATTGGACTGGTTGCTATGACACTCGTGTGTCCACCAGTGGTTTTTGCTTCATGCTTGGTAGCTCATGTATATCTTGGTTGAGCAAGAAGCAGCCTACTGTGGCCACTTCTAGTTGTGAGGCTGAGTATAGGGCAGCTTTCACAGCGACTGTTGAGTGTGTGTGGCTCAGACGCCTTATGGCTGATTTGGGTGTTGGCCAGTCTTCTGCCACCACCATCTTCACTGACAGTCAGAGCGCATTGGCAGTTGCGAGGAACCCTGTGTTCCATGCTCGCACTAAGCACATTGAGGTGCATTATCACTATGTCACGGAGAGGTTCTCTGCTGGGGAGATCAGCTTGGCATATGTGCCCACGCAGGAGAACATTGCAGACCTTTTCACTAAGGCTCTGCCTAGGGAGAAGTTTGAAGCTTTCCGCAAAGCTTTGGGCTTACTTCCTTTTGTGGAGTGATTTCCACATAGCTTGGCACTTCCTTATACATGAGTGCCAGCTCCTTGTTCACCGCATCACTCCCAGGGGGGATTTGTTGATATATTTAGGTAGTGATGTGTGTGAACACTCTAGGACCGCCGAGGCACTTTTTTCCCTCTTTAGGAGGTTTTTTTCCCCGGCTTGTATATACGCCTATTGCCCTAATGGGCTGCTTATTTTTGTACATTCTCTAGTAATACATTCAGTCTTGTGTGTTGTGCTCCAAGCTTCTTCTTCTTCCTTGTGCTGTTCGCGTGCTTCCGCAGACATCTATCTCCAACAGCCCCATGGCGTTCAATGCAAATCGCTACACCACACCCTTTTAGACAAGAATATCCACTTTGTTTAAGTTGCACCGTTACAAATTTCAAAATTCGTCACGAGCTTTGTTAAGTCTAAAATTTAAAAATAAGAAATAAGTATATATATTCACAATAGTTTTATTAGACAATAAATTCATCACGAGCTTTTTTAAGTCTAAAATCTAAAAATAAGAAATTTAAAAATAAGAAATAAGTATATATCTTCACAATAGTTTTTTAAGACAATAAATTCATCACGAGCTTTCTTAAATCTAAAATTTAAAAATAAAAAATAAGTATATATCTTCACAATAGTTGTTTTAAACAATTACAAAGTGAGAGACTATTATGCTATGTTCCACGCTTCAAATTTGGTATGTAGCTCAAGATGCTTCTTCGCCTTTCCCATGGCATCAAGTTCGTAAGTAGTTTTGATAATAAGAATTCACTTTTTTTTTTTTTTAATGGAGGTTCAGGCAACTCTCTCGAGCTTTAACTTTGAAATCACAACTATACAAGTGAATGGGCATAATACATGTAGGACTCTTTGTATTTCACAAAGCAAGAACTAGACAAGAAGACAACTTGATTACAATTGGTTTAACTGGTCTAAACCATTACATGTCCAACCCAAAGGTTGAATCATGGACCTCTTCCTCAAAAGACCAACGTCAAACCAATTCCCCTATCAAACATGAAAATATTCACTTATTTTTCTATATTCACATATATCGATATGCATTTCTATATCGACCTTTTTCTATCCATATAAATATTAAATAGTTTATTCTTCAATTTTATTTTTTGCTTGTGTTTCGATTCGTTTATTTAATTATCTATCTATCCATCATAATAAATATCTATTTGACTATCTATTAATTAGAATAAATATTTATTTTTATATTTAAGTGTATCTACATTTTCAAGCCCATGATTTTTGAGATGTGAAACGCGTCTCCGACACATTGAAAATAATAACTTTTTTCATTTATTTTGAGTTGTGAGATATCATGCACATAAAAAATTAACTCTATAAAGTAGTGTGTGAGACAAAACTCCAATACAATAAAAATAACCCTTAATATAAACTTTACTTTCTTAATTATTCAAAGTGTGAGATAAAATTTTAAATGAAAAAAGTAACTCTTTTTTCTTGCCTGATATATATTTTTATTAGAATAAACGTTTACTCTAATAAGTGACACCGAACTTATATATTTTATAAGAACATGAAAAGACATAGCATCTTCAAATACACTCTATTGATTAATTTAGTCATTGCCCAAATACAACAATGAGATGGGTTTAATTAACGTGAATTTAAGTGCTATATAATTCTCATGAAATATATAAGATTAATGAGAAATGAATCTTTAAGTGAATATAACAACTGAATGTTATTATTTGTAGAATTATTAGATTTATTATATGTTATTTATTATATTTGCCACATAATAATGACTTGTAATATGTGCAAACATGTGACATTGGTTCCACTATGTTTGGTGGATAGAAGAATTTTATGTGTTTTGTGTTTTGATGAGCAAGTCAAAGATCATAAAAGTGTGGATATTTTTAGTAACTTAAAATTATATATCTTTTTTTAAAAAGAGCCTTGAAACTTTAATGATTCATAAATATATTGTTATTTTTATAATATAGATATGTGCATGTTTTTCTATACATAGATATGCTAAGTATTTCTTTTGGTGCTTTTTATAAAAATAACATATGATGTTTTGATTTTCTGCTTTATTTGTAAATGAGATCTACTTTATTTGTAAATAAAATCTATTTTTGAATTAATAAAGTTTGTCTATGAACATAAGATACATCCAAGGAAACATGTGGGGAGAGATTGTGTCTTGTATTCTATAACTTACTTGTCTTTTCTCTCTATTTTGTGAGTTTATTTTTTCCCTTGGGTTTAACATTCTCTGCACACATGCACATGAACATACCCTCTTTCCCTATTTGCACACTATTTCTTTTCTTTTCCTATGTTTGATCACTCATAATCCGGTGACATTGAACTTTTACAAAAGACTAAACAATCTCCTAAATCTTGATGGACAAATGAACACATGTTCTCTATGCATGCAACTCTTATTCATTTGATTTTGGATGAAAAAAAAGAACATCAGTCATCGAAGTAGATTGAGATTTTTTTTTTCTCCAAAAGGTTTCTCCATGCTAGCAAACATCAATTTGGTTTTAAATTCTCTAAGTATATTCTCAACAACCTCTTGACTTTTGAGCCCAAGGGTCTCCTTCATCATTCCAAATTTGGCTACCTGGTGAGCCATCACAAACAAACATGTACTTGCCGTGCCTTCGAGTGTGTTTTGCTCCCCCAACACCACACCAATATATATATATATATATATATATATATATATATATATATATATATATATATATATATATATATATATATATATATATATATATAAATATATATATATGAAAAAATCAATTTGCCCTCTTTTTCTCCTTTTGTTGTTGGTGTGTAATATATGTACCCATAAACTTAAACGAAGTGTATAGTTGTGTCCATGGGTGTGTTTGCATATGGACCACTTAAAAGTTGGAGCATGGAAAGCGTGCATGTGAAGCACATCCAAGTTTTAATTCTTTATTCCTTTTCGTGTGATAGCCAAAGTGGGGACCGAAGGGCTTTCACTTTTCTTCTACACCATTCTTTCTACGTGGTGGTTCAATTGTCATGACCCCTTTTATGCCTTTGTTTTTGGAAGCGAATATAATTTATTTCTCCCCCTTTTCATTAAAAATTAAAATGAATAGATATTTATCGTGAAAAACAAGGGCGATTGGGTTTTACCTTATGCAAAAATCCCAAGTATAGGTCTCAACTACTTAGAAATATGCGAGAAAAAAGAGAGATGCATTATATCTTCCTTTTGTGCGTGTGTGTGTGCAGATTTGTGTACATATACATGGAGATTTATGAATTTTGTTCATCAATCGTTTGTATGTGGTAGTTGTGGTGTGTGTTGGATTAAGGCACTTGTCTCCTCACACTCTCCATCGTTTGGCCCATTCATGATATTTCTCATGATTTTCAAAGACACACAACCTTTCCTTGCACACTCCAATGATTTCCTGACCTTATTTTCTTACGAGGTCCACGAGTGTGTATTTGCTGATGCTTACCACAAACGGACATACACAACGATGTTAGCTCCTCATTTTCAAGCCGACCAGATTTCACTCTATTGAACCCAAGAAAAGGAGAGGTTGTGATACAACCAAGTGTCTTTCCTCATTCATAATGGACATGGTTGGTGTCATACGTGTGGGTTGGAACTTCACCCACATCCAAGTTAAGTTTAGTGAAATGCATCTTTTCCTTGCATTATGTGACAATGATATCCACATGGGCACCACAATGCTTCGGTAGGCTTGTTTCTTCCTTTTTAATAGATAATTTTGGCAAGTGAACCGCCAAACTTTGGGCATTGTCTAGGGTTTAAGACCTCATCTAGCTTATCCCCTAAAACGTGGGGATAAAGGACCTCTCAAGGTGCACTAATTGTCCTTCCAAAGTTTCAAGCCTAAAAAAGAATAAGTCGAACTTCAAGCCTAATGAAAGAATAAGTCGGACCACCCCCCCCCCCCCCCTCCCAAAAAAAAAAAAAAGATAAGTTATCTTTAAAAAAATAGTTCGATAAATGTCTCTCTCTCTATATGTGCTAACATCTCCTAGTAGACACGCTAGTATTCTCAAAGCATTTGACCAGTCGTCAAATGGAATATACTCTCTAGCAATGCACATAAAAGAAAATTTACCCTCAAAATAGATGAAGGATAGGGTAGCCATGCCAATATTTTATTCGGGCATCAAATGGAATATACTCTCTAGCAATGCACATAAAAAGAAATTTTACCCTCAAAATAGATGAAGGATAGGGTAGCCATGCCAATATTTTATTCGGGCTCCTCCCTTTTCTTAGCAATGTGGTTCATATGTATATTTTCAAGTATTGTGAGCATACCAACTCTTAAGGTGGGCACATGGAGGACACATGTTTACATGGTGGATGTGGGGACACATACATGCACCTTAACCAATGACCACCTAGCAGATTTGAGGATAGATGTATACCTATCCCTACCTATGAGATTGTCATATAAGAAAAGAGTTGCATACTTTATTCTAATGGCAAGAACACATGGCTATGATTTATAATAACATATACTTAGATCTCATTCAGCAAATCAATGACGAAGTCAAATGGTGTTTTTCCATGCTTGACAAAGGAATGGATAAAACCCTAGATACCTATCCGTCTAAAATGAGCCATGTATGGCACACCATGGGCCAAGGACTACCCAATGGGCTATCAAGAGCCATGATTTGACAAACTATCCTACCAAAATGGCGGCCCATTTGGCTATCAAAGGCCATGTGGATTGAAAAGCCATATTAGCATAATGGCGGCCCATTTGGCTATCAAAAGACATGGATTGACAAATCATGCTAGCAAAATGGGGATACTCCTCAATGTAGCCATGTGCTAGTGGAAATATGACCTTTCAAAGGGTTGTCCTAGCCCTAACCCTAATGGGAACATTGCTGGACATTTCAACCTACTCTTTCTATAAAATTGGGATTTGAAAGAACGATACACACACACTCTCTCACTCAGAGGACCCTATTATGCCTCACATACAAGTCTTCAACCATAGATCTTATTCTATTGAGGTAGAGTTGCCACCATTGATGATGTATTCCATCGGCCATGTTGTTCTTGCGTGGAAATGGGCTGCTGACTAGCATTAGTTATCAGGTTATCACCAAAAGAGAGAGGGAGAGAGAGAGGGCAATAATTCAAGTGTGGTTGGAATGCGGATTGTGCAAAAGTTGGCATCCATATAGTCAACTTTCACATCGAGGGTGAGCGTTTGGGATCCTTGCCCATTCAAATATGTGGCTTAATAATATATAATTAGACTTCAAAATGAACCCATGTTTCTGAATGGTCTACGAGCGTATCGCTTATTTATAATCTTGCCCGCCGCTTGGAGCGTCTCTCCTTCATCCGCTCACTTGAACGCTTCATTTTTCCTGCAGAAAGCCTTTCGAGCTTTCCCTCATTGCATTGCCACCTGCATCACTCACGCTGCATTGTCTTTTCCAGTTGCGTTTAGCTCTTTTGTTCTGCCTGGAGCGGACGCACTAGGTGCCCTTCTACGTCTCACACACGGAGCAAGCAAAATCAGGTGGTTCTTGTAAATCCGCAACAATGGGGTCCGGGCTCCTTTGCTTTTGGCCACTTCTCGCCCTTGTTAATGTCAACCCGTAAAGACGTTGGCGTCTCGGTGGAATTCGTTGTTCCATTCGCGTTCTCCATCAGCAAGTAAGTTCGACTATGTCCTCTTGAACACTGCTTAAGCTTGATTTGAGGATTCTTATGGTTTTTCTACTTTGGGAGATCGTAACACATATTATTTCCTCCTTTTAAGAGTGATCCTCCTCATTAGGGTGGCGACATCCGTCGATGCGTGTTCTTTCACCTATCTCTTTGCTTTCTTGCAACTACGTTACTCAAGTTCTAATTTCTGTCCGCACAATTGCTTAAAAAGGGAGGAAATAACGGAAGGCATTGCTGCATTTCATCTTATTCTAAGTTCAATTGCGGTGAAGTGAGGGATGCATACAGCATGCTGCCCTGCAGCATGTTGAGCAGTTCCTGTGATTTGATGCCCTCATGTAGGAATTGAACGAACTGACCTGAGTTGTATCGATATATCTCTACCAAATTATATGTCCGGATCTAAAAGGGTAAATTTGTAGCGAGTTATTGTAATAATAATGACGTAGGAAGAAGGAAAATTTTGGCGGTTTGGAAAACGTTTGATTTACGATTTAACATTGAAGTGTAATGTCCTTCATTTATATAAATTCTATTTTGCAGGTGTAATTGCTATGTCCATGACGATGGTGCTCAGGAGAGTTGATATGTGTTTTATGTGAACTCATTGATCACATATTTATGTCACTGTTTTAGATTTATGGTTGAAGCTATTTATCTTTTGCACTCCACGTTTGTATATCCATTGCAGAGTGTGACCTTCAAAACTGGACTCTTTAAAAAAGTTTGTGCTTAGCAGGCTTGATATCTGTTTCATATATCTGTCATTCCTGATTGATGTATTTGCACTTCATGTGTGGATTCTTTGTTATGCTGTTTCCTGGATGTCTTGCATAATGCAGCCGTTGGACATCTTTGTGCCTCTTAGCGTTCTTTGCTTTCCTGGAACGAGTTTTTTCTCTCAAGAGGTAGCTGGCCACTTGAAAGTGATGAAAACGTGCACGCACTTCATGAGGCCTTTGCACTCACATGCAGATGCATAAGTTGGAGGAGTACATTTTTTTGGGGGGGGGGATTTTCCTTGATATTTAATCAATCCTTCATAAGTTTCTGAATGCTGTTTTCATTTTTATGTTTATTCTTATTATTATTCTTTTGTGATTACAGATGAGTGTCTATTTTTTCAGTTCGTTGACTATTAGTTTTGCTCTTGCAACTCTAGCGAAGATGAAAGATTTTGTGTCAATAAAAAAAGAGTACTTCGAACAGTTGAAAATCAACACTAGAATGAACTTTGTTTTTTGCTTGTTCCATGGAGAACACTCTGGCAAATGCACATCTGATGATCTTCTTTCACGAATTTTTAGTACCGTAATTTTTGGCAGTTAATCTTTACTTTAGTAAATATGTTCTTGGTTTTTTAGCATGCGTTCATTTGTTGTTTGTCTCTTGCAGATCTCTGTTTATTGTGTGCAATTGTGGTATTTGGCTATGTCCTGAATGATTATTGGTTATTTTGTAAACCTGTTTGTCTGTGTTGATTGATGTAGACTCGTAGATTTGTGCCAGAGTGGATTGTAATAGTCTTTTTTGTTTTCTTTTTAATGTTCTTTTGAGCCTCATGCATACATGGAAGTAGTATAAATTTTGATAAGCAGGTGAACGTTAACTAAATGTACCCTGGGTGGATGTTACATATTGAAAATTTAGAAAGGTTTCAGATTTTGAGCTCCATTATGGCATCAATAGTGAATGCCATTTGTTCTGTCAATCGTTCAGGCTGGTGCTTACGATAACTGTGTATTTTCCTACACATAATTACCTTCTAACTAATTTTTTTGAACAACAGGTATTTTGTTTTAAAGGCAGCTGAAGCAAGTAGTATGTTTGGCTTTGGCTACGGGGTTAAAGGGACTTACATCTCAGTGCAAAGGTCTACAGATAATTTAAAAAGGGACAAGCAGCATATGGCTGCTGATAAAAAATGTTATATTCTGGGATCGGTCACAAAAGCAAACACGATCAAGGCATCCACTCTATTCAGGTACAAGTACCATGACGTTTTTTTATCAAAGCCAGGGGATTTTTGCGAATGCCCAATCCAGCACTATTGGTATGGTCGTCTGCCATGCTTCTAGCGTCAGTTGAAGTGTATCTTTCACCTGCTTAATTGTTTCTAGTTTAGGTGTCTAGAGCTAGTGTGGATAGGTTTAAAACAAAAGAGATTGTGAGCAGAGAACCAGAGCAATGGCAAATTGCTCTGTTCAGAATCTAAGTGCATGGCCTCAGTTTCTCTCAAACCATCAGGGCATTTGTAATTTCTCTCCATCAAGCACATTAGGTTGCAAAGTGGGAAGTAGCTTGGGACTGGATACATGTACTGCTGGGTTAGATTTCACAAAGATTTGTGACTCGTTGAAGTATAGCAACACGCAAACTGTGGAGCAGTCAGATAGTGGATTGTATGTATCGTCGGAGCTTCAAATTGATTTTGATATTGGCACTATTATACCAAGCCTGCCTGATGATATATCCAAAACAATACTTGGATTAGCTGGAAAAGATGACCTTCCAACCATGGGACTTGTCTCTAAGTCATGGAATGCAGTTATCAGAAGCAAAGAGTTTTATAAGATTCGGAGGGATATGGGGACCACTGAGTCATGCTTATATGCTCTAACATTGTCAGAAGATGGATGTAAAACTTCTTGGAGGGAGTTTAATTCTGTCAGAAATGAATGGAAAGAGCTTATCCCTATGCCAGGACCATTAAAGAATGGTTCTGGCTTTGCTGTCGTGAATGGCAAACTTCTTGTTATTGGAGGTGCTGTAGATGGCTATAAGGCCACAGCAGTAGCAGATGTTCTGGTTTATGACACTTCTCTTAACAGGTTGCCCCTTTTGCTACTGTGTCTCTACTATGCATATCTACAAACATTCTTTCTAACCATGCAGCAAATACATTATTTGTCTGATTTTGTGTATGTATTTTGCAAGATGCATGCTATTTATGCAGGATTTTCTGAATTGCAGATGCACATCTTTTATTTTTTGGCATTATTTATCCTTATTATCATTATTGTTTTCTTTGCTCAGTGTTATGGTGGATTTTTGTTTGCCTGAAATACAGATGGCATAAAGTTGCAAGCATGCACACAGCAAGGTATGAGTTTGCTTGTGCTGTGCTAAATGGACTTGTATATGTTGTTGGCGGCCATGGTTTAGATGGGAAAAAGCTTTCGAATGTTGAGGTCTATGATCCAGAGCAAGATTTGTGGATGGAATTGCCAAGCTTGCGGCGGGCGCGGTGGGGCTGTATTGCAGGTGGACTTGGTGGAAAGCTGTATGTGATGGCTGGTCGTTCAAGTTTCACAATTGGACACTCTCGACGCATAGACATATTTGACCCCATGAAAGGACAATGGGAAGAGGCAAAGAATGGATGCATGATGGTATTGACACATGCAATCGTGGATCAAGAACTATTTTGCATTGAGTGGAAGAATGATAGGAAGCTTGCTGTCTTCAATGCCATTGATAATTCATGGAAGAGTGTGTCAGTGCCATTAGCAGGAAGTTGCAAGATGGGGTTCTACTTGGCAAATGTAAACGAGAAGCTGGTTCTATTTCCCACAAGCTCAGAAGTTCCCTGTGACACTCTCATTTATGATCCACATGCTCCTAGTGATTGCAGATGGCAGACTATTGAATTCAAGCCTCTTGGCACATGTATCTGTTGTACCACTTTAGAAGCTTGATTATAGGAACAGATGAACTCGTTGCAGCAGGGCACCTGCATTTCACCAGTATGCAAGTAACCATAGGCCTAAGCAAAAGGCTGTATAATGGAAGCTTTGCATTAGCCTTCCATCTGCAAAGTAGATCACATCCAACATTCTGCCCCACTTTGTCAGGATATCCTCTATAGACCTTGGGTATCAAGAGTAGACTCTGGAACTGTTTTTTGGGCTCATTTAGAAGGGGCATTGATTTTAAGGGATCTCCTAAAAGCTCTAAGGGCTTTGGAACATGGGGCTCCTTTTCCAAGCCATCTTATCTGTATTTTGAGTATGCGTTGTAGTTTTTTATTGCTGTTAAGTCTAGGAATGTGTGTCCAAACAATATGTTACTGATGTTAATGTTAAGTGAGTAACTTGCAAGACATAATCTAGTATTGAACATATCTGACATAAGTATTTCAAAATTAATGGACATGGAGTTAGCTAGGCCATTGGTGAGTGTACCAATAATAGCCAATGTTGTTTACTGTCAATAACTTCCACTGCCATAGGTTTTGACTTGACCCTGTTCATTCCAGTTCTTGATTCTGCAATCTTCCTTTTTTGTTTTATATCATATAAGACAGTCTGCTACTCTCTCTCATAGATAGTATGTTCTAAGAGATTCTTAAACAATTTGGCTTGAGAGTAGATTTGTGGGTTCTGTATTTTCAGAATCTGTGATAAGATTTTTATCTTGCTATTTGTAAAGCAATTCATGCTGTGTTTCTGCTGTCTTTCCTCAACTTGAGGATCTCTATACGGACTCCCAGTATGTTCTCGCTTTTAATATGTTCTCTTGAAAATAGGTCTGTTTTCCTAGCATATGTGCAAATGTAATTGCAATCATGAATTATATGCATAATTGATACATCGATCATCTGGGTTGGAGACGTGTTCTCCAGTAGAACCCCTGTCATTGCTTTTGCTTGAAAGCGAAATGATTTTGTTTTTGATCAATACTTGGGTGGCTTCCTGATTATACTAGCTGGAATACTTGACGATAAAGAGAGGCATTCAGGAAGAGCTTTGTGATATGGTGATGATGTTTTTGAAATCAAATTTTCTTCCGGTGGGATTTTGCTATGCAATGAATAAGTGAGTTTTCAGTGAATTGTGGTTAGTGAATCTCGGATTGATATCTTCCTGCAGTTTTGGCATGAGAATTTCACTATATGCTCAAATCATAGGGAGGATGTGCTAGTGATGAAAATTCATCAATTAGAAGTATGAAAGTCCACAATATAACATTGATAAGGAAGTCATATCTTTAATGAACGTGACCTCTGAGGATGGTTGCAAGTGTGTCATTGAAAGGTTCCAAGATACTACTGTGTTCATTATTGCATAGTCTGTTTTTTAGGTTTTGTACCAGAAGGTTGATTATTTTTGGTGCATCTTCATGTGTATATGGATATTACGTGTGGCCAGATGTGTATTAAATTGTACACTTGCCATTTATGCATGCGAGAATGCTTTTTTTGCAGTGAGGAGATATGGCTTTCCTTGCTGATCAGTGGATGATCCACATGAACTGTTTCAGTGGCTGTCAAGGGCTCCACAGCTTTTTTCAAAACTGGGAATGAATGACCTGGATGACTTCACAATGTTTATTTACAATGTGGTTGCATCTTGCTTTTCATAGTGAAAGTGGAGAAACAGGTGCCCTTGACAAAGCTATCAGATCTAATTTATGTGACATATTGAAGCATTAAGACAGGGGCACATATAATGGGTATCATGGATGCGTGAACAATTTGTTAAGAAAGGATCCCAAGTCCTGAGGTTTGTTGGAAGTCTGCAGCACCTTTCAATAAAGCACTCATAATGCCACACAGGTTGAGTGTGTGCAAGCGTGATGGGAATATGCATTTATTTAGAGTTGTACAAAGCAAGTGGGATCATGGATGATGCCTGCCTTCAGAGCAGTGGGTACAAATTGGAAGACCATGAACTATGCCTGCCCTCAGAGCAGTGGGTACAAATTGGAAGCCCATGAACTATCATCTAGAGGAAAATTAAAGATTCTTTAACCCCACAAAGATATCCTCATAACCAAGCACAGTGAGTAGGTGCTTGGGAATCTGTGAAGTGCATCGAATGCTTTTGCTAAAAATGAAAGACTTGAGGTTTGTTGGAAGTCTACAGCACCTTTCAATAGAGCACTCATAACGCCACACAGAGCTTGAGTGTGTGCAAGCGTCGTGGGAATATGCATTGGGACTTTTAGAGTTGTACAAAACAAGTGGGATCATGGATCATGCCTGCCTTCAGAGCAGTGGGTACAAATTGGAAGCCCATGAACTATCATCTAGAGGAAAATTAAAGATTATTTAACCCCACAAAGATATCCTCATAACCAAGCACAGTGAGCAGGTGCTTGGGAATCTGTGAAGCGCATCGAATGCTTTTGCTAAAAATGAGGTCTTTGCTCTGTTCGAGAAGTATATCCTGTCCATTGTGACTGTGTGCTGGAGGAGCAGTAGGTCAGGTCAGAACAACTTACTACCTCCCAAGGTAAAGATTCCCCCATATTCATAAATGTCAGGTGGCTTTTGTGATTCCTCTATTTCTGTATGCTAAGTGACTCTGGGATCCTTCATATTCATACCTGTGAGGTTGTGTTTGACCCAAGAATAGGGTTTGCTTGTGAACAGCTTTTGAATCAATCACTTGGATTGCTACGAGGAATATATGCTGCACATAAATTCACACAACTTACTACTTCCCAAGGTAAAGATTCCCCCATATTCATAAATGTCAGTTGACTTTTGTGATCCCTCTGTTGCTGTATGCTAAGTGACTCTGTGATCCTTCATATTCATACTTGTGAGGTTGTGTGTGGCCCAAGAATAGGGTTTGCTTGTGAACAGCTTTTGAATGTATCAATCACTTGGATTGCTACGAGGAATATATGCTGCACATAAATTCACGCCTTCTGTGAGTGTGTATAGAACTGATTGGTGTACCTTGAAAAGAGCACTTGACACTGATTACTACTGCATGTAATTACCCACCAGCTGATCTCGTTATCTGTAGTGGGGGAGTGCATCAACATGAACCAAAGGTGTGAAATGCTTTTTAATCTGAAGTAGCCTTCTCAACTAGAACTGGATGGATGCATTTGGCATAAGGTTAGGTAATTGCAGTCCCCAGAGGCTCATTCATTGAATGCATGCTTTTCTAATTATCAGCCCTTTTTCATAAAAGAACTTGATGGTTTTAAATCTGAGGCTGTCTCTGCACCTTGTGATAGGATTCTGGATGAGCAACAATTTAGGAGCCATGTTCCAAAGAAAGAAACACTCTGAATGAGTGACAATTGTTCTTTATCTGTAGTGGGGGAGTGCATCAACATGAACCTAAGGTGTGAAATGCTTTCTAATCTGAAGTAGCCTTCTCAACTAGGACTGGATGGATGCATTTGGCATAAGGTTAGGTAAGAGAGTATCAGTCCCCAGAGGCTCATTCATTGAATGCATGCTTTTCTTATTATCAGCCCTTTTTCATAAAAGAACTTGATGGTTTTAAATCTGAGGCTGTCTCTGCACCTTGTGACAGGATTCTGGATGAGCAACAATTTAGGAGCCATCCTCCAAAGAAAGAAACTCTCTGAATGGTGACAATTGTTCTGATAGGAATGGAATCAATGCTAAATCTTAAACTCAGTTTTAACTGTAGCATTGAGGTGTTTTTTGTTGTATTAAGAATAAATCTGCCAAGTCCCATTTCATGGAAAAGAACTTTGACAATGATATGGGCTAGCTTTAGATCTTGGCTCTGAATGAGGGGATCCATGATACCAAGACCTTTGAGCTAGGCGAGATTGTTGTGCTATGCCATATGAGCCCTGTTATCCATAATCCCATGAGATCCAGCCCATAGGTATGAATCAAGTAGTAACTGACTCTTGGAATAGTAGTGAACAATTGAATATGATATGCCAATACCTGGCTAGGTCTTCATCAGAATAATTGTACATGGTCTCTCTCTCTCTCTCTCTCTCTCTCTCTCGTTCAGCGTGTGGTTGGGAATGGGCAGACAGAATCCATGGTTAGTATCCATGAGACTGCCATACCCCACAAAAGAAGGGTGATTGTGTTCATGTTATGGCTTGATCCTGGGAAGCGAGTGTTGACAATCTGCAGTTTTGCCTCCCAAGGTATGTGCACTGGACTTTGGTTTATTTCTAAATATGTTTCTTCTATATTAAATTCTGTACTTCTAATGAAAATGCTGCACTACCTATAATACAGCTGCATGCATCAAGGATAAATGATCAATTTACCAAATGTGACCTTTCTCTATGAACATGGAAGATCATATGGGTGATGTACCATAATGACTACGTCTTAATGAGCAATAATTGTAAATGGTCTCTCACTCTCTCTCTCGCCCCCTTCTCTCTCTTTCTCTATCTCTCTCTATCTCTATCAAGTTCAGTGTGCGATAGGGAATGGGCAGATAGAATCATGGATAGTAACTGTGGGATGCCTTATCCCACAAAAAATGGTAATTGTGCTCGTTGTATGGTTTGAACGGAGGAAGCAAGTGTCGACGGTCAGCAGTTTTGTCTCCCAAAAGGTATGCACAGTGGACTTGTAGTCTACACACACTGGACTAGTAGTCTATTATTTAATGTGTCGTCAATAATGGGTGCAGTACCTTGAATGAAAATGCTGCACTATTTATTAGAGATGCATGCATTGACGATAAATGATGAATTTACTAAATGTGTCACTTCTCTATGAACATAGTATACAGGTGCTGATGTCAAATGAATGTAACATGTACCAAAACAGGAACACTTCTGTTAAATCCAAAATCTCTAGATTAATAAGGGGATGGAAGCTTATTTTCTTCATTTGATTTTTTTACTGTCTTTTTAACCATCTCACTCTTATCATTTGATTGCCCATTTGATGCCATCAGGAACCGGGTTTTGAGATAATACATGCTCTGTATCCTGTAATACGACCGATTTTGCTGGGCCTCTGCATGCGGCTTCCCTCTTTCGTGTATTGTGAGCAACAATACTAAATCAAACATGTGTTTTTACATTTAGGCGCTAAAGTTGTCTTGACTGTTTGTCAGGTAAGTTTGATGGTTGCATAAACAATTATGTTTCTTTGTCAGTGAAAATTCATTCATTAAGGATCATGCGATCTCTGAATCCCCCCATAGCTGATTGAACAAATTGAACTTTTCTCAACGTGTCTCACCTTTCAGTGCCCCTTTTTTTGGATCATTGAGATCTACTCTTTTGGATTAGCTTGAATTAACATGAAAGTACAATGAAAGGCAGCCATATAGCACCCATGGGACCCCAAGAGGGGCTGGATGCGTAGCAACTACTAAGATACAGAGCCTGAAGGCCCGTTAAAGTAGACCCTAGGAAGAGACGGCATTAAGGCAAGACAAGATAATTGGTTTGAATTAGGTAGCCAGAACACCCAAGGGTCCCTTGAAGGGATGGTATTAACATCTCACCATCCAAGTGGTGAGGGGTGTCTGGCCTCAGCTTGGAGGGGTAGAACCTTCGCCCCTAGCTTGGCGTAATCAACACTTATTTGATTAAATATCTGGGTAAGTAATCAACACATATTATCAACAGAGTCACGTTACTTTGAATCCTTTAGGATTCAAAGTATGAAGCTCATCAAAGTCTTTGTTTTATATCATGTATGAAGCTCATCAAAGACTTTGATTGCAGCTTTATGTCGTTGCTCAGTCATTTCCTGCGTTGTCTCTGTTTTTCTTTTTTACTCTTGACAAAGTTTCCCTTCCATGGTTTTACTTGGCATTCATGACACGTGAAAAGTGGATTTGAGTTGTTGCTAAAGCCTTTATAGCCTTTGGTCTGCTAACCTTGTCTGTACACGTCAGTACGCATAGGACGACCATCTCATATAATTATTAAAGAAGAATTAATCTGCTTGTATGCTTTTTGTTGTTTCTTTGCATGCACAGCATGATTATAACGAAATAAGTGACTCGTGCTTTGTGTATTGGTCTTTTTCAACTTGTTCGTCAAGAGCAGTGAGCATTTCTCTAGATTTTAACCAAAGGGGTTATGGTAGTGATCGATTTTTCCTGCCTCTTGACAAAATTATTTTCCTTAGCGTATCATAGGGATGATTCCGACTGCACGGCAGCCCCTCAAAGCTTACAATTACAAACCAATCATGAGCTGCCAACTCTATAGTTCCATCAGTTGGCTCTTCACATTGGGCGGAAGCCCTTATGTTTACTCATGCCACATCACAGAACACTTCTTTGTGAACTGTTCTGACCCTTCCCCCTCCGCCACAAGGTGTTTTGAACTGCGAACTCAGCTTTTCAGTCGTTTTTTCTTCTTCCATTGCCTGCGTGAATAGAGTGGTGGAATCTTGAAGTTTTCCATTGTTCCAAGTGGAACTATGCATTTTTCTGATGTAGTTACGGAGCCCCAATCTGAAACCACCCATAGACTTTGTTGCCCTAGCAAGGTAGTTGGAGAGGGAAACTTTGTTAACCTGCAATCTAGATACACGAAGATGAGGTAATTCTATCTGCAATAATGTCTCATGCAGGTGCCGTGGTGCGGATGAGCTGATGCCTTAGTTAGCAATCCTTAAAATACTAGGATAAGTTAGGGGCGTTGTATGGATGAAGGTGATCTTATTACGGGATTTAGTGAGCAATAGTTCAAAATACTAAGATAATGTAGGGGCATTGATATGGATGAATGTGTACTTCCTATGGGATCTTTCTCTCAAAGTAAATCCTATATTTTTGCAACTTATTAATCTTACATGCGACCTTTGTTTATGTGAAGTTTACTCAATTACGTTCAGTTGAAAAAGCTATTTTCATCAACATGAAAGATACAATCAAGCTACGGGTGTAATTTAGCAATGTATTCATTATCTAAGTGATCTAATGCATCATTACAAATACAGTCACACTCCAAGGAGCCAAGTCACTAAGCTAAAAACCAACTAGAAGCTTGCATGAGCAAGGAGAACAAGCAACTAGTCTAGCTAAGAGTTCAGAAAAGGAAACAAAAGGTGTGCATTTTACACAGTTAATTTAAGCGTACAAGATGCTTGATTGTGTTAGCAATAAGTGAAGAGAAGTAGAACTACACATAACTAGACATTTACTATATACCATGATGAATGAAGAAGATTTTAAACACAAGATCAGATTCAAATAATGGAGGCCATATTGAAGAGTTCCATATCTGGGGACATGGACAACAAAAGTTTGAGACACAAAAATCAAATTAGGAGGGAATTAAACTAGGTAAGTAGAGAACCTAAATGTGTGTAAATCTTGAATTATTTACATAGCAACATTGTTCAAGCATGTGTAGACATGTAGATTAATAACAAGGAACATGTAGTATTGAGAAAGCTTCAAGCATGCAGAATTATGAGAAATGTAGAGAGTGCACATGTAGAAGGAAAATGAGGAAACAATCATGTCATAAAGAACTGTCTAAAACTGGTTGCAAAAGAGGCAAAGAAAAAAGAGGCTGGAATGGTTGTTGCAGAAGCCTCTACACCAAAAACAGAGTCTGCTAATCTTATGTAGAATGAAGAATGGAGGTTTATTACTTTTTGTAGTTTTGACCCATCTTCTCTTGAACAATGCATGTCTGCAGTAGACTCAGATGTTCGATACTTTGATAGTGGAGCAACCAAACATATTACCTCGTAGTGTAGTTTTTTCACTTCACTCGAGCATGCCCCTACAGGAAATAGTGTCATATGCGCCAACAACTCCTCTTATCTTGTCATGTGGGAAAATCATTCTGACTACTACTAACGGTAGTCCTTTCACTTTATTGGATGCTTTATTTATGCCAGGGATCAAGAAAATGTATTATCAGTTTTTGTATTGGCCAAGATCAGCTTGGTTGTGAAATTTGTTGATGACAAATTCATGATCTGTCAAATGGCGACATGATTATTGCTTTTGGCATTTTATGTCGTGGGTTGTATAAACTCAGACTATGAAAAATCTATGAATGATTTAGCATGTGTAGTATATGATTCTCAGCTTATGTCAGATGCAAAGCTTTAGCTTGCACGCTTTGGTCATCTGAATTTTGCTAGTTTGCTACGCTTGTCGAAATCTGAAATAGTGTCCTCTTTTCTCAAACTTGAGGCACCCGGAAAACATGTCTATGAAGGCTGTATTTACGGCAAAATGGAGCATTCCTCCTTTCCATAAGATAGTTTAGTTCGAGCTACTAAAAAATTGTAGCTTATACATAGTGATGTATGTGGTCCTATGTAGACACCCTCTTTTGGAAACTATCTTTAGTTCGTGACTTTCATTGATGATTTTTCCAAGCATGCATGAGTATATCCATTGAAAGCAAAGTCCGAAGTGTTCATGTGATTCAAGCAATTTTTGGTTTTGGTTGAAAATCTGTCAGCATGTAAAATGGGCACCCTCTGTTTTGATCAAGGGGGGGGGGGGATATATGTTTTTTGACGTTAATGCATTTTTGGCTGAACGTGGAATAAAACATCAATGTATAGTGCCATATACACCTCAATAGAATGGAGTTGCTGAATGAAAGAATAGGTCACTCATAGAGATGGCAAGGTGTATGGTCAAAAGTCAGGCTTTACCACATAATTTCTAGCTTGAGGTTGTCATGTGTGTAACATATGTACCTAACAGGTGTCCCACTAGAGCACTGTAGCCTATCACTCCAGCTTGGCATGGTCGCAAGCCATCTGTTGCTCATCTGCGTGTTTTTGGTTGCCTTGCATATGCATTAGTGCCTGAACAACATCGTAGGAAATTGGATGATAAAGCAATAAAATGTATTTTTATTGGATAAAATTCTAAAAGCAAAGACTATCGTCTGTATCATCCACAAACTAAACGCATTTTGGTTAGTCGTCATGTTGTTTTTGTGGAAGATGCTATTCAACCTTTACTTTCATGTACGAAAGAGACATCTGTTAGCTCCAAAGGCATGATAATTTGCTTCCTCTTTTTACAGGTGGACAGTCTAGTGCTGGTCCTGATGAGGCAACTTCTCAACCTTTACAGGTTTCATATGATGATGCAGATCATTCTATTTCTAATGCAGATTTACTGATGCACTTGTTGATGAGAGAGTTGATATTGAGGAGGTAAAAACTATTCCAAAATGGTTGGTGCAGATTTTGCATGAGAGCAAATTAAATGCACCTCTGTCATATCGTACTCGTTCAGGCTCTCATAGTGCCTCTTTTGCATCAGATTGCTATGCTTTGGCTGCCTCTAGTGTCTATGATGAGACTAAACATGTTTTGTTTGATGAAGCACAAAATTTTGAACATGTGATGGCTCCTATGCAATCTGAATATGATGCTATGATGAAGAATGATGCTTGGACTTTATGTGACTTGCCTCTTGTTAAGATGGCCATTGGCACTAACTGGGTATACAAGCTGAAGCATAAACCTGATGGAACAGTTGACGGGTATAATGTTAGGCTTGTTGCAAAGGGTTATGCACAAGAAAGAGGCATTGATTTTGATGAACCCTTTGCACCTAAATGTCGAATGACTACTGATCATAGCATCTGTGCACTTGCAACTCATCATGGTTGGAATGTATATGAGTTGGACATTAAAATATTTCTGAATGGTGACTTGCATGAAGTGTATGTTTTTCAACCCCGTGGCTTTATGCAAAAAAGGCATGAAAACTAGGTGTCTAGGTTCAAGGAGGCATTATATGGTTTAAATCAAGAACCACGTGCTTGATATGAAAAGATACATGCCTATCTGATTGCACATGGTTTTGAGAACAGTCCAACTGAAAGCATCTTATATGTTAAGCATGCTAATGATGTACTTCTGATCATTGTTGTGTATGTTGATGATATGCTGCTGGTCCTCATGAGAAGCATATTGCTGATTTTAAGGCTGATTTGCATGCCTTGTTTGCGATGTCTAATTTGGGGCATTTGCATTATTATTTGGACATTCAGTTTATGCACGTTGATAGTGGAATGGCCTTGTGTCAAATGAAATATATTGACACATTATTGTGCGTGTTTTCGCCTTGAAGACTGTAAACCTATTGCCACTCCTATGGGGACAAGTTTACGATTGAGTCTTCATGATGTTGGAGATGCATTTGATGCTGTTCTCTATGAGTAGGCTATTGGATGCTTGATTTACTTATGCATTACTCGGCCATATATTTAGTTTGCTATCTCACAGATGAGCAGTTTTATGCATTGTCCAGGTGTCAAGTATTGGCAGGTGGTTAAGCGCATCTTTCGCTACTTGAATGGTACCCAGCTACTTGGGTTGTTTTATCCCAAGGGGGGATCACTATTGCCAGATTTGCATGCTTTTTCTGATTGTGACTAGGCTGGTTGCTATGACATGTGTGTGTCCACTACTGGTTTTTGCTTCATGCTTGGTAGCTCATGCGTATCTTGGCTGAGCAAGAAGCAACCTACTGTGGCCACTTTCAGTTGTGAGGCTGAGTATAGGGTAGCTTTCACAACGATTGTTGAGTGTGTGTGGCTCAGACGCCTTATGGCTAATTTGGGTGTTGGTCAATCTTCTGCCACCACCATCTTCACTGAGAGTCAGAGCACATTGGCACTTGCAAGGAACCCTATGTTCCATGCTCGCATTAAGCACATTGAGGTGCATTATCATTATGTCAAGGAGCAGTTCTCTGTTGGAGAGATCAGCTAGGCATATGTGCCCATGCAGGAGAACATTGAAGACCTTTTCACGAAGGCTTTGCCTAGGGAGAAGGTTGAAGCTTTCCGCAAAGCTTTGGGCTTACTTCCTTTTGTGGATTGATTCCACATACCTTGATACTTCCTTATACATGAGTGCCAACTGCTTGTTCGCCGCATCACTCCCAAGGGGGATTTGTTGATATATTTGGGTAATGATGTGTGTGAACACGCTAGGACTTTTGGGGCACTTTTTCCCCTCTTTAGGACGTCCCCCCCCTCCCCCCTCTCCCCCCCTCCTATATATACTTCTATAGCCTTAACGATTCACTTATCTTTATACATTCTAGTGGTAATACATTCAGTATTGTGTGTTGTGATCCAAGCTTCTTCTTCTTCCTTATGTTGTTCATGTGCTTCCACAGATGTCTAACTCCAACAAAGATGTCCACCGCAAACTTTTTTTCCGCAATGCATACAATTTGGTATAAGAGATACTGAAAACTTCTGCTTTCGAGAAGCTATTTATTCATTGGTACAAAGCCTTGGAACTTGAAAAAACATTATTAAGTTTGAAATCATTGTTTTCTAAATGAAGCATCTCAAAACCTAATGGTTGAAATACATATGCCTTCTTCTTGAAGCACCCATTCAAAACCAGATTCGCCATCTATTTGAAACACTAAAATTTTCTATGTACAAATACTATAAGTGCCATTCAGATAGCTATCATGCAAGCTACAAATAGCTATCATGCAAGCTACGGATAGCTATCATGCAAGATATAGATAGCTATCATGCAAGCTATTTGTATATAATTACCTTGAACATTAAAACCTGTAGACTATGCAACCAACCTAGCCTTGTGATCCTCTAAAGTACCGGTACACCTATGCTATATTTGGCTTTCCAAATCTACATAGTAACAAGTACCATATTTTTATGGTGGTAAGTTGATAGGATTACAATTATTTTTTTCCTCTTGATTATGCTATCATAGTCCAATTACACTTTTGATTTTCATTTTACAAGGTTTATCTTTTTCCTCAACCCTCCATTTTATGAGGCTTGTCTTTGCTCCTCGACCCTCTTTGATCTTTAAAATCTATTCACATTGACCCTAGAATATCTAAGCAAGGATTATGATCATTAAATAGCTATTTCGTATACTGTATTAGTGTCTTATGTTTTTTAGAAATAATAATTTAGGAATTTAATAAAGATATTTAATTATCACATATATTCTCCTCCTCAAATGTTATCTAAATTTAGGAATGCACAAGGTTATTTATTTTTTTAATAATAAATTAATGGACTTAACCATGAATATATCTTAAGAAGATACACCTTTTGCTTTTAGCTTTTAACGTAGCTCTTAATAAATCAAAGTATATGCTCATAAAATTAACGCCAAAATATTTTGAAATGGATAACTAAAGGTTTTTTTAATCTAAGTATTATCCTAGAGGTTTGATGCCCTTAATTTCCTTTGTGTAACTTTTATTGAGCATACAGACTTGTGTATTGACTTCTTCTACCTAAAAGAGACTAAGGATGTCTTCATTCTTTAATATACAATAAACAACTTTGACCGTTTCTTCTTTCTTTTTTTTTTGCAAAAAAATCCCATTCTTTTTTCGATGTTTTCGAGCTATGGTGAGTTTCCTTTTTATCCTATATCCTTGAAATGATTTTTAATTTTATCAATATATGTCTTCAATTTTATAAAAGCATCAAAATTCTTCCAAATAAAATGCATCCAAATATTTTAACTAGAATTGTTGACTAACATCAGAAAGATAATTCCAAAATGGGGGTAGACATAGAAAAACATATGCCAACTTAAAAGGAGCCAGGGATTGATTATTTCTCTCTTGTGGAAATGCCTCATGTTTTTCCATTTATGCAAAGTTCATGAAGTTCATATAGCTCATAAAATACAAGAAAATGAGCTACCATTCCTGCTTTTCGTACCTTGTATGGAACAAGAACATACTAATCTATTTATATTTTTCTATAGCAAGAACAATCAATTCATTCGTGTTTTCATTCCATACAAGATTGCCTACACTATTACTTAATACATCCATAGTTTTTGCACCATCTTGTTTGAAGTGTACTTCAAGATTATTAACTTCATGAAAAAAATTAGTAAAAGATTATTGGAGGATCTTACGGAAACATGTACATAGAGAGTATGAAAATTGAAAACACATAGAACAGAGTTGCATAGTAAAAGAGACATGACACAATATTAGATGCAATCTCTCCCCATGCACTTTGTTCGACGAGCCTCCATAGTACATGTATTTGTAGGTTTTTTATTACGTCGAAAATAGAGATTACAATGAGGGTGGCGCTTCGAAAAGAAGGCGTTAAAGTAAAAACTTGCTCTCTTTTATGTGGAGGCTTATCTTTTATTTACAAAAATCACAATCTACAATGATCCTTATCCTAATCACTATTTTTATGACTTTCTAGAAAGAGCCCTCTATGTGGGTCTTTATTTATAAAATATATAGAAAATATAATTTCTCTTATTCATGTCTAGACACATCGAAATGTCCACGCCCTTCCATGCCCTCACGAACCTTTAGCTACTATGTCAAAACACAAAACACATTAATATCTCAATAATAAACTTCAATAATATCCTAGTTGAAAAAACAAATGACCTCAGTTGATAGAAACAAAATAGACATGGATGGCCAAGTCACATGTCCCATGACTTAATAAAAATAAGCATGCTTCATGTTAAAACACATGCATGGAAATGTATCTCGGAGGATTTAAATTATTGTGATTGTGAATGATATGCAAAAATTAAGTGAACATAATGAGGCATTAATGAAGTATTATGGATCCATTGACATTCTTCGATAAAATGATTTTATACTTTATTGAATATATATGATATTGATACCTATACGTGTAATGGTTATTTCTTGATCTATTATTTTCTTAGGAATTAAGATTTCAGATTCTTCTTCAAGCAAAGGAGGATAATCAAGAATAGAATTAGGATAACCACGATAAAACAAGCCAACCATCCTTATGACCATCAAACAGTGAGGATTGGAAGTTCTTGATACTGATCTTGGAATGCTTGGAATGTGTGCCATTGGCTTGAGGGGTAATAATGGCCTTCAACACCCTTGGAAAGTTGTCCTCCTCACAATTCATCAATTGAAGTAGTTCATCATGTTCTCGAATATTGTTTTGGATGCCTCAATGTTCATGCCATAGGAGCTCTAATTGTTGTTCGAGTGGTACCCTGGGTAGAGGTGATTCACAAAAGCACTCCATGGTATGCATAGGTCCATGGGTGTATAGAAGAAGAAACCCCCTTGCTAAAGATGTATAAAAAATTTTAAGAATTCTTGGATTCAAATGGAAAAAGGAAGGGTGGTTCTTGGGAATTGAAAAAGTAAGAGAGATGAAAGCTATGTTAAATACAAGTAAAAAGAAGTAGAGTGAAAACACAAGTGAATAGTATAGTGGTAAAACATTTGATTTCCAAATGTGAGACTATGGATTCAAATCCACTCCTTGGTAGATGAGAGAATCCTTATTGCCACTTCTTAATTAAAGAGTGTTTGCACATAGCCAATGGTTGCCAAGGGAGCCATGGGTGCCAGGGAAGCCAAAGATACCAAAGTTATGCCAAAGTTCTATATGTTAGTCGACAGCTTGGAGTAAGCTGAAGGAGTAAAAATAGATGTAAATGTAGTAAGCCGAAGGAGCAACCATGGCATAAACTATAGTCACAAACTATAGATCTAGGTGCTGAAACTAAAACGAAAACCAAAAACCAAAACAAACTTACAAATCAAAATTGAAACTAGAAATAGAAACCAAAAACAAAAACAAAAACAAAAACCAAAACAAGTATAGGGATAGGAGTAAGTTTTGGAAGTAAATGTAGCTATAAATATGGCATAAACAATAGGCATAAATTATAGGCATAAATTATAGGTTGAAGTTTAGGAACTGGAACACAAACCAAAATCAAAACAAAAACAAGAACTTGAAACAAAAACCGAAAACCAGAAATCCAAACGAAAATGAAAAATTGGAACAGGGACAAGGATAGGAATAAGAATCGAAATTAGATTGCGATTGGACATTGAACAGGTGATCGAATCGGAATCAAAATCGGAATCAGATAGCGATTGGGCACTGAATAGGTGATCGAAAAAGAAACAGTGCTGGAAACCCTCTACAGTTATGCATGTAGCCGTGATACCACAATTGTGGGATTTTACAGACACATGTACATAGAGAGTACAAAAATTAAAAACACACAGAAATAGAGTTGCATAGTAGACGAGACAGTACATAACATTGGGTGCAATCTATCCCCATGCACTCTATTCAATGAGTCTCCAGAGTTGTGTATTTATAGGTTTTTTAGTACATAAAAAATAGAGATTATAATGAGGGTGACACTTCAAAAAGCAAGCATGAAATAATATTTTCTATCTTTTACGAAGAATCTTATCTTTTATTTATAAAAATAATGACCTATAGGATCCTTATCCTAACCATTATTTATTTACTTTCTAGAAAGAATCCTCTACGTGAATCTTTAGTTACAAAATATATAGAATATATAATTTCTCTTATTTGTGTCTAAGCACATCTAAAATTTCCATGCCCTTCCATGCCCTATTGAGCCTTCATTTGCTATATTAAAACACAAAACATATTAATACCTCAATAATAAACTCCAATAATTCAATCATTTCATAAATGATAACAAAGATTTCTTTGTAATGCAACTTAAATAAGAAATATTTCTCTCTATACCAAATGAAATAATAAAAGATATGGTTCTATTTTCCTCAAATGAACATTTTTAGTAATTATCCACCACTTCATTAATGGGTTCCTATATAAACATCAAGAAACTACATCAATCTTTCTTACTATTCATATTCCAAGATGATGCACTATCTAAAAGTGCAGACATTGGGTGAACACATATGTCTGTGTTACATTTCAATGAGACTTATTATAAGTGAGATATGCAACCACAATGAGTACAAATCCATTTTGGGGTCCCAAAACTAGTAGAGACAAAGAAACAATAACTAGAAACTACTCTCATCTCCAACTCTCAAACCAAATTGTCAAATTGTAATGACACCATAAGTGTCTCTGGTTGTGTATGACTATATTATATATGGATTTGACAACACCTCTGCTAGATTTGGAGCATATTATAACCGTGGTTGCTCCATTGAAAGACATTGTAAATCCATCTAGTTCTACTAGTGGTTATTAGACTCCATGCAATGAAAGAGTGAAAAGTTCCCATTTCATAGATTTTGGACATTTGGGTGTCAAAATTTTGATATAGAAGCAGAAGAGATCAATCCCTTGTGTTTGGAGTTTCCCTCCATATAATTTGGAAACATTTGAACCCACCACTAAATTATTTTGATTATTGTGTGGAGTTGTTTTCTTCCAATTCGTATTCAGAGGAAATCCTTGATGCTTTCAATCATTTTAGTCCTTGAAATATGGAAAACAAAGATATGATACTATGTAGAGCATTTTTCAATGGACATGAATTATGTATAATTTGGAGTTTTCCCCAACAAAGATCCATATGTGCATGTTTGATCATTTGAAATACATTACGATGTGATGGAAAACTTGAGCAATGCTTCGTGAGATGAGTAATATAAGGCCAGATTGTTTCAATCCACTTTGATGAATGAAAACTGGACAATGGTTGAAGTTTGAGTTAAATCATTTCCACACCTATCTTGTAGTCCTCGATGCATTCTTGCATAGACTTTGGAAGAAAAAAACATCGGCTCAGATGTTTGATTTCTTACAAAACAATAAGGAAAAACCTACCAATTAGTATACGAATATGCAATGTTATTCAAAACCCATTTAGGAGATATTCTTGTAGATAACACCCTCCTTGCAGATGTGACAACACAATTGTTTATCAATGGAATCATCCCACATCTAAGACAAATAATGATTATCGCGTATTGGTGACATGACCTTGGATGATGTGGTAGACATGTCCTGACAACTTGAGCATAAGGTTGGAGGTTTCGCTAAAGACTTGGAGTGGATGTCAACAAAGGCATTGAAGACTACAGAAGATGACCTACTGAAGTAGGTGTTCTGTACAAAGTTTTGGAATGTCGGTCACACAACAACAAATTGTGCATTAAATTAAATGTACTATGCTATCTATCAATGTGTCTACCATACCATAGAGAATTGCCCTTACACCACCAAGACACATATAGATATGCAATGAATGCTATTACTCACCTTTTAAACCATCCATCAATTACATTCCTCTACACTAGAGAAACCCTAGTATCAGAATTCTCCACAATACTCATCATATAATAACCAAAATTTTTAAAATACTTGATGGTCACCTATGTTTAATAATCCCACACACAAGGAATGGCCATGCACTTCCACTTCTATGGAGAGTTGAGACATATCCAACGGAACTATAAGGAGGCTCAAGAGTATGAAAAAAGGAAAAAGAGTGCTAGAGCCCCATGGCTAACATGGTGATAATTACTCTCTCAGAAGTGCAGATGATGATAGTATAGAATAATTCAAAATAGATGCTTCAACCTTCTGATGCCATTTTCAAACCTAGGCTGAAAGAGAAGAAAAGTATGTCGGCTAAGGCGGGCACAAGACGCACATCTTATATTTTTCACAACTACTATCAATCATAGAGCAAGCTTACCATCATCAATCCACCCATTTTGGTACACAAATGATAATTTGGATGTAGAATGACCAGTCGATTTTGAAGCTTGGGATATTTTGTCGTAGGTTCTAATCACTTTGCAACTAGGATACTTTCTCACATTGCTCCCTAGTTTCCACCAAAAATTAGCACATCATATTTTTCTAGATTCACTCAAATTTGCCCTTAGAAGCCACTATTGCAACCGTTCAGCCCGATTCAGAAACGATTGTGGACCATGTTGTATCATTGATAATAATGGGGTATAAAAATAAATGTATTCCCAAAGTTCTCATATATGGTGGCTCAGGAGTAAATATTGCTACTATTTCTCTCTGTAAGCAGATGGGCTCGAACTAGATAGAGCCTATCAATTTTTTTGTTTATATGGCGGATCAATCGTGAGTTCATCAAGTTGGTTTAATCCATAGTATATCTATTTCCTTGCAAGGCACAACATCTCCCATGATCTTAATTGTACTTAGTTTACCCGACTCAAGCGTGGACTATAATTTTTTGTTTGGAAGACCATGGCTTCGGCAAGCCAAAGTAATGCAGGACTGGTCCTCACATCAGGTTATATTTAAATATAACAACCTCAAATATATTGTACCTTTAGACCACCTAGCACCCTATCACTTCCATCATCTCTCCTAGGTTGAAGAACTTGAAAACATGGTGGAAGATTTGATAGAAGATGAGTAAACAAATTTTTTGGAGGCCAAAAAAGGTCTTCTATCATTAGGGACAATTGAATTTCATAATATCTTTGATTAGAGGGCACCCGATGCCTGCACTATTACTCAAATAGAGGAGGAACCATAACATAATTTGGAGACTTGCCGAATTTTGGTCTCAGCCAAGGAGCCTCAGACATATGAATCAAAAGATGAAAAAATTACTTATGATTTAGGCACCCTGGACTCTCCTCGAACATTGAAGATTATGCAAAAAGCTCCCCGGTGGTCCTAAGTTTTCAGACATATAACTATCAAATATACTACCATAAAGAAGAAGAGAGAAGTTAGTTTGTGCGCCCTCGTCTAATAAAGTCTTATGCATATCTCGGCATTAATTTAGTTTTGTAGGAAAATATTCTTTACCTTGTATCTCTTTCATTTTGTATCCAAATTACTTGTTTTATGGCTCATTAGAATGGTTCGTGCGTCTTTTAACATATTAAAAAAAAAAAAAAAGGAAGTTCGGCCTTAGCCTACTCTCTCGGAGTTGTATTAAATAAAGGAAAAGAAAATTACAAATGAAGGGGATTAGTTCCCACGGGACTCCCCAAGTCCCCAAGAGCTGGGGTAGATCTTACAAATTTTAGATGGCATTACAAAGAAGGTCAATGATCCTATCATCACCCTCATGTGGGGCCCACTTGGGTTTAAGCTTGTTGTTGATTAGGAGAAGCACTTTATGATTTCTGAAAGGGGCGGATTTCTTACAGTTGGCGATTCTTTCTTAATTGACCACTCATTGGGGGAGTCGCCAAAGTTATAAGCACATCTTTTCCGCCAGATCTTCCAGAGGACCTCCCCTCTGATGGCATTTCAGAGGGATGCCGAGCAACCAATCTCTTCTCCCAGAAGAGCTTGTTTCCAACTAATGTTCTTCTGAAGTCTGATTCTCTTTTCGACAATTTGCCAGAGCTTGTTGGAGTTGGGACAAGTAAAGAAGATGTGACAGACTTTTAAACTATAGATTCATCGAATATTAATATTATGATCATTAATCTTTACAGAGTGCATGCATTCTCTATTTCATCTTTGGTCAAAAATCTCCATTAACTGTGTAGATTTCATAGATCATATCTCATGCTAAGCGTTCCCATTTGGTGCGTGCTAAATCTCATTTGAAATCATTTAGGTCCAATGTATGTATAGAAAAGAATCTTGTTAAATTAAAAGTAAATAAATGACAGAAATGTCTTCAAGCATATGTGATTCTATGGATACTAGTCTATGAATGCTAGTCTACGAGAAGCCCAACTATATCCTTTTGGGTTCTAGCTACAACTTCTAATTACTTTGGAGGTCAATAGAAACCATACATTTCATATCTCATTAATATTTAAGAGTTCATCATAAATTACAACTGGAGTGTAGAACAAGGGGCTTGTTTTTGCCAATCTTGACAATCTCGTAAAAGTACTAAAGGGACTTTCCTAAGGGACCCTTCCTAAGGAGGGGTCCTTGAAATCATTTCGAAAGTTTATTGCATTGCCATTCCTAAAAGCTTTCCCTGAATTTCCATAGGAATTTTTCTCTTTGTATGATACTTCATTGAGAAGCAAAGTAGCTGACACCTTCTTATTAGGGTCCGTAGCAAAAGGATATTGTAATCCAAATTGAAGAGGACTTTCTAAAGTTCTCCACATTTGGAGTGTGAGGGACATGAATTACAAAGGATTTCAAAGTCGCTTTAAATTATAAGAAAAAAAGTAAAAGAAGATTGGAGAGAGTTACAAAGAAGGTCTGAGAACTTTTTATCCCCTTGGTGAGGACCCCACTTGTTTACTATCTTCTTGTTAACTAGGGTGAACAACTTATGATGCCTAAAGGGAGGGGTTTTCTTATAGTCTCGAATCCTTTTGCATAAGCAGATTTCTCTATGGACCACTTTAGGAGTCTTGTCAAAATTAGATGCACATTTTTCCTTCCAAATTATTTTCCAAAGCACTTCTCTATGAACCTACTGAGGTGCTTATAAGCTATGATGCTAAAGGAATAGGTAACCTAAGACTTCTATGCCATGGAAGCAACAACTGCACTATGGGGTAGCATTGCAAAATTTACTAGCTTTTATGTTGGTCCATATCCCATGGTGGAGAATCCACCACATGAGGATTGCTTTTTATTCTAGATGAGGGGGTGCTAGAGGTCCCTGGACTTAAGATCCCATCTAATTGAGGTCCATTTCAGGCACCATTTCTTGTTTACAAAAAGTGGAGGTCCAAGATTCTTTTAGCTTCCAAAATTTGCTCCATTTCATCACCATTGTGACATTTTAGGTCCTTCAGGTGAGACATATCCTAACCAAGCATGAGGCGGGTCTTTGAATCATCCCAAGCATTGATCATGTGCCTTAAAAGACACCAATCTTCGAAGTCTGCTTTATGAATTGGGTGAGAGGATTGAACATCAGCAGAGTCCCTGCCATCTTTGAGGAAGCCACATTCACAAGTTCACAACCTTTGCCATGCGCCTTTTTAGTTGTCTATGTCGGTGAACAACTCCCGTCATCGTTTCCGCATGCACAATGCTCTGATGTCTTATAAACGAGGCGTATCTGCTTCTGCACATAGAGATTGGCACTAACATCTCACTGGGAAAGCTCCAATGGAAGAACAGAAGAGACTCATTATGAAGGCTATCTGTTTCTTCTCTATGGTCATCATGTCCGTGCATCTGCACACAGGCAATGCTCAAGGTCCATCATGTGCACCAACGATGTTGCGCCAGCTAAGCCCCTGCGCGGCCTTTGTGTCACCCTCCGCAAACGCTAATCTGCAGCCCTCCGGCGCTTGCTGTGCGTCGCTTCAGAATGTGGATATGAATTGCATGTGTCAAGTGATCAATGGAGCTGGTGTTCCGACCCTGGATCGCGACAAGGCTCTAGCTCTTCCCCAGGCTTGCAACCTCGACACCTCTATAAGTTGTGACTAGGTCCATGGTAAGTCTTTATTCTGTATCTCCTCTTCATCTCTTGCCTTAATCATCATCACCTCCGTCCCCGATGATCAGGTACTTCGATATTTTCGAGTGAAAGACGCCATTGAATAAAGGACCTTCGAACCTGCATCGCATGCTACAAGGTTTCGCATCAAAACACGTCATATACCCAAAGAGTTACAGAATATATGCCTACTCCCTGACTCCAGATCGACAGTAACTTCCATCTCACATAACATTCTAGTACTTGTAGAGTTTTTACTGGCAACGGATACGTGATGGGTTCCTGTCTAAGATCTCTCTCTCTCTCTCTCTCACACACACACACTCTCTCTCTATGGACACACACACACTGATGAACGCTCGTGAAGGTGTACCGGTATGATTAAATTTTATAGTACACCTGGTCTAACTGCAAAACAAGTTTTATCGTAATGAAGAAAACTCCAGTACACTGTACCATGTAAGCTTTTGTGCACTGGTACTAAAAAAATGGGTAGAAATGCGCTAAGTATTGTCCGGTTAATGTATTCCTATCCATGAAAACTAATATCTATGCTATATAACGTCTTGCGGGTCACATGCTGTCCTCTCTCTCTCTCTCTCTCTCTCTCTCTCTCTCTATCTTGGTTTGGCTTACCAATTCTCGATGTACTCTTATATCTCTTGGATTCATGGTCTATGAGAACATTATACAGAACACCTCACATGCTGTGAGCTTCATGAAGTTGTCCTTATATGTTCCGCAATGAGGAAGCTGTCGGTAAGCATGTGTAGTTTGCTCAATGTACAGTATACCATTGAAGATGTGCACTTATGGGTTCATGTATGTTTCCAGTTATGACCTCCATCTGCAATCTAGGTGCTCATTTTTTCTACAGCATAAATTAGTTGAGACTTCGACAATATACAACCCAGGTGTCCGCGGATATGTGCTCAGTTGTTCTGCTGCATAATTTTGTTTAATCAGCCTGGTTACCTTTATACTGTCTTCACACTTGAACCTGTCTAGCTACCCCGCTGCTATGTTAAAAAATACCATAGGCTTCCTGTAATGTTTTTCTGCAGAAGTATGCATAGAGGATGACGTTCTGATTATAAGTAGCACAATATCCTTCTCATAGTCTTTTTCATATTTGGGTGCTGCATATGTGCATGCACATGTATAATGTTATACATGTTTGAGTGTCGCACAAGTACGTGCTCGCATGCATGCACGTGTGCATTCGCATACACACACTCATGTTTATTTATTTATTGATTGATTGATTTGCTTACTTATTTATATATTTATCTATCTATTTGTTTGTTTATATTTATGTATGCATGTAAATATATTTATTTACAAATGCATATGCATAGAGATATGCGTGTACATGTACATATACAGATACGCACACACGTGTGCACACACATATAACATACACACACACACATATATATATATATATATATATATATATATATATATATATATAGAGAGAGAGAGAGAGAGAGAGAGAGAGATGCACATAAAATTAAAATTTACTTACATATCCATACACATGTATATGTATGTATCTATTGTGTATGCATGTATATATGTATGTATGTATGTTTATGAACACACACATCCATACACATGTATGTATGTATTGTGTATGCATGTATATATATGTGTGCGTGTGCTGTTAGAAATCTTGAACATGAACCAAGCTTAAGCTCAAACGAGCCCTCCTAATCGACAATCAGCACATTGTTTTGAGTTAGTAAAACTATTATGGAGGAGTTCTAAACCACCAAAAAGAGTTTCCAACGGACCAATGAGCTGCCAAGTAGTTTTGGTAAGATTGCAATCAAGTAGTTTTGGTGAGATAAAAGTTTTTGCAATCTCAAGACATACAATTTTTTTAACCATTCCTATGCGAAACTGCTCCCTATCGTAGCTAGCCCCTTCCTTTCTTAAGTTTGCATATGGATAGAGTTCATTCATCTTTAGCTACATCTAGGCTATCGTTTAATCTGTCAGTTTTGTATTTTCAAGTAGCTCGTATTCATTATCCATTTAAATTTACTTTAATGTGATTTGTTTCCTTGTTGATTCTATTGTGTGTAGATTATGTATATGGACCATTACATAGACTTAGATAATTACTTCAAATGATCAACAGATGTAACTCTGCGTATTGAAAGGGAAAAAAAAATATCTCAAGTAATATATCTTGGAATGAGCATAAGAAGAGATTTTTCACATGTTATATGAAAGAATGGTGGTTCTTATTCTATGGATTGTAGTAAAGAATTGGAGAATGGTAATATGAATGAGGCGTTTGATGTTATGTGAGGTAGCAAATAGCACGATTCTCTATACTAGCCAATGCCTCATTCCTCTTACCCAACGCTATCCGAGATATAATAATTTACACCATTGAGTGATTTTGCTAGACAATCAGCAATGGTGAAGTTGATGAAGACTCTCTTTTGCAAAAACAAATGTTCTTTTAGTATTAAACTCCAAAGGTGGTTCTGTAAGAATATTCAATGATTATTTAAGTAATATTCGAGTGAATCTTGGAATTTGCATACCATTATTCTAAACCTTTTATAATATGAAGGGAGTTTATTATATATGAGCAAGACAAGAATATAACTTTGTTTCAAGTAGAGAACTCAAACAAGCTTGAGAAAAATTATGAGAAATTGTGGAGGAAGGATTTCTACTAATTCTAGGCAAAATAGTTTTTATGAATGAAATGATGATCGATATTCTGAACTCCTTTAGATAATCATGACAAATGGGTGCTCGCAACTCATACATGAGACCTTTATTGAGATATTTACAGTGAAAACAAATTAGAAAATTTATTTCCTTTGAAGTTGCATATTGAATGAAGAAAAAAACTTTCTACAGAATAGAATAAATCTAAAGTTTATGTATATATTGGATTTATGAGAAGTGTTTGTATATTGTATGCATGCATCTATTCACAAAGGGGGGGGGGGTTTATGTCAGGTGAAGGTTGCAAAAAGATCCAACGAACGACAAGGCATCATATTGATGGGGAAAGGCTTTCATAAAAAATAAGAACATTTTAAAAGCATATAGATTTAAAGTAGAAATTTATGTCAATTCCATATGTGTTTTAATAAGATCCTAAAAAGCAAAGAATATAGTTGTAGATTGAAAAAAAAAGTATAACGTTTCCCACTAAATTGATGTAATCATTTTATTTTTATCTACTACATTATCATCTACAAGTGAATAATCGTTCAATGAGGTTAAATTTCCATTTCTTCCCAGAAAAAAATCTGAATTATTAGATGAAAGAAATATACCAAAACATGAACTCGGGAATTACCATACAGTATCCTAGTTTCTAGATGTCTCAAACTTTGAAAGTAACTAGAGATTCCTCTATGGTAGGTATGAAAAAAAGTTTCACAATAGGTTACTAAACTTTTCATCCTTTTTCTGTGGGAATATGAGTAGCTTTTAGAGCTCTTAATCATTATTGAATTGTGGAGGTTGAATCACTTTCATGAATCTATGGTCATAATCTACGTCTAATACGTACATTTTCAAAGAACGCATTTTGGTATATGATAACACACTTTAGATTATGCGAAATGGACACTAATATAGAAAGAAAGTTATCTCCCAACACAAAGAAGAATATCACTATACGATACCTTTTTTTCTTGAAGGTACAATGAATAGGAAATAACACACACACCCAACCTCGTAAGGTAGAGGCACCCATCAACTTGAGGGTTCCAGTATGTACGTCCAACCATGAGAATCGAACCCAGGACTTTCTCCCCCAGAGTTCAGGGCATGAACCATTATCAGACTACCATATGAGCATCTCTTAGTGTAGAGACAATGATCCTCATTGTTTCGAGAATAGCCTTGAGACTTCATAAAAGCATCAAACTTTTGGTACCATTGTCTATGGGACCCCTTAAGACTTTCTTCAACTTACAAACTAGATCCTCTTTTGCGAGGAACTATGTAAACCTTTGGTTGTTCCATATAGATCTCTTTTGTAAGATATCCATGCAAAAAAGTATTTTTTTACATCCATTTGGACCAATTCTAATTCTTAGATTGCAACAAATCCAAGCAACATGCACAATGTAGTCATCTTGTCTACTAGAGAGAGGTTTTCCTCGAAATTGACACCATGTTGTTGGTAAAAACACTTTGCAACCACTCATGCTTTATACTTTGGAGAAGCACTATGCAATGTTGATTTCAATTTACATACCAATTTACATGGGGAAAATTTTGTGCCCTTTGGAAAAGGTACCAGATCCCAAGTGCCATTCTTGTGAATATAATCCAAGTCACTCTTCATGGAATGCTCCCACTTGACATGATCCTTTGTCTACATAGCCTATTTTTGGAAAGAATGATCACCACCATCTATGAGCATAAGAAAATCCAAACTTTGAGAATATCTATTAGGTGGATGCAAGATACATGTAGAACATCTCAATGGTTGTTGAACAAGAGCATTTGCAGACTCATTGGATTGGAATTTCTCTTAGACATCCCTATGTTTAGTATTCTTATGCATACTAACTGGAGGAATAATATCCTCAAACACCAATCTTCTCAGTTCAACATCCTTAATGGGTTTTTTATGCATCTTAAATTCATTGAAAATAACATCATTACTTTTGATCACTAACCCTAAGTTAGGATCCCATAAGAAATATCTAAATTTGCCGTTTTTCACCATATTCAAGAAAATTTCACTTTTTACTTATAGTCCAACTGTTGTCTGTGATTCTTGGGTATATGAGCACATTCTACACATCAAAAACTTGAAGATGATCATATCATGGAGGTTATCCTATCCATAACCCTTGTGCCACTTTTAGGCCCTTGGAAGTACTAGTTGAAAGGTTAACCACATGAACTTCAGTCACCACTACTCCCCAAAAGCCTTATCAAAGGGCAATATAGAAATTACTCTACCCGGAATATTTCTATTCCTCTTAATTATGCCATTTTGTACTAGGATATAAGGAGTTGTAAACTCTCTATTAATTCAACTAGATTGACAAAAAATTTTGACCATGTGAGGTATACTCACCTCCATTTTCTGAAGGTAAATCCTTGAGCTTAGGTTCTTTTTCAGTCTCAACTAAAGCAAGACATTTTGTGAAAGTATGATATCCCTCATTCTTCAACTTGATAAGATATACCTAGAATTTTCCAGTAGAAAGATCTATGAAAATGACAAAGTAAAGAGAACCACCTAATGATCTTTTTGGCATAGGACCACACACATATATATGGATGAGATCTAAAGGCTGAACTAAAGATTCAATGTGAATTTTATGCACATTCCTAGTTTTCTTCCATATCGACAATGCTCAAAAAATGAAAAATCAGAGAAAGATAGCACAACTAGACAAAACGAGAAAGATTTTCTATTCCACTATGAGAGATGTGGCCCAAACACTATGCTATATACAAGCCATAAGTTGTTCAATGATAGCTAGCAAGTGTTCTTTCTATGATACAAATAAAGGATAAAGTGATCTAGCTTTACTTCTTTTTGCAATAACCATATTTACCTTTGATGTGTGAAAGGACTAAGCATAGAAAACCATTTTGTAACCAAGGTCATTTAACTAACATCAAACTATGTGATAAATGAGGCACATGGCATAGATTATGCATAGTAAATTGTGAACCATCTATGAATATCACAACCACATCTCCATCCCAACAACATCACACAAATAAGAGTCACCAAGTCTCATAGTGATAAGAGAATTTGTTGCATAAATAGAGAATCATTTTCTATGTGGTGTCACATAGAAAGAAGCACTAGAATATAGAAGCCATGTTTGGGAAAGAGGATCAGCTATATAAGAGCCTCAATAGACATAGTATTGTCAAGTGTCAACACATAATCATCATAAAAAATAGTATGAATTTCTTCTATCTTCATAGTCAAAAAAGATGGTGAAGGTAACTATTTAGCATGCCCATCAACATGATGTCCTTTACCTCTAGCATTATTTAACGCATAACAATCTTTCTTCATATGTATGATAATAATGGCATTCGATATCCCTCTTCCTTGATTTATTTCTACTCTTATCCTATTCACCATTATTTCCCTTTATGCTAATTCTCTCCTTGGTAAGAATCATGAACACTTTATGCATCTCCACTCTAAGTGCCAACCATAGACTTTATACAGATCTCTTCATTTAAGAGTGCTCCATGTATGTCATTTTAGACAAAGTTACGACCATGTGCACTACTACTGATAATTTTGCAAAATGTATCCCATGATGATGGCAAGGTGCATAGGAACAAGAGTGCTTTCATCTCATTCTCCATCTCCATTCGTTTAGTCTATAATTGAGAAAATAAAGCATCAAAATCATTTAGGTGAGTAGCAACAAGATCTATGTCCAGGACATATAACTTTCTCATCTAGTTGATGTTGTTTCTTTTTCATAAGTTTTTCATGAAGTCTTTCAAAGATCCTTTTTCCTTTCACAGTCCAATAATATAATGTAAAAATTATCTACCACGTGCAATCATGTGGTAGACTTAGCCATTCCATCCAAATCATCCCATTCATCATCATCCATATCAATAGACTTTTGCGAGATTCCATTTACTGGTTTCTATTGTTTCCTCTGAATCAGTACATCTTTAGTATGATTCTTCCAAAGAGAAACTTTTGTGCCATCAAATTTTGAGATCTCAAAATGATATTTTCCTTGCAAGTTATAGCTCCTCTTGCAAACACTCAATCTAGAACTTGATCCATATGTTCTTGCAATTCTTAATGCCATGATGATAGAGAGCTAACTAGCATTATAATGAATCTAGAAGAGTGCAAATAGCACGAAAGCTCGGAGAAGGTGAACAAGTATCAAATTCTAGGAAAATGTTTTTAGAGCTTCCCTAGAAAAATGGATCAATGAAAACAATGACCAACCAAAGAGATTATGTGTGAATGTATGTGCTCACGTAAATAAGTGTGTCAAGAAGTAAAGTCAATCACTCTATAGTTGACAATCTAAAACTTGGAAAACTTTTGC
This sequence comes from Ceratopteris richardii, assembly GCA_020310875.1. Lineage (NCBI taxonomy): Eukaryota > Viridiplantae > Streptophyta > Polypodiopsida > Polypodiales > Pteridaceae > Ceratopteris > Ceratopteris richardii. The sequence continues at coordinate 192,876,009 of CM035406.1, forward strand.
CAGAGTCTCCTCTAAAAAGTGAGAATATAAAAAATCTAGAAAAATCATAAAAGTGTGAGTAATAACATCTAAATTTTCGTAGTGAATCATTGATTCCACTACATATAACCACTTAACTGAAGGAAGCCAACATGGCTTATCGAGCACCTTTGAAAAACTAGCATACATGTCCTATGGTGAGGCTAGATAAATCTTCAACCTATATCAATGAAGAGAACCCGAAATCTAGGTATCTCCTAGTTAAGAGAACCTCACCACAACCCTCTTTATCAATGTCAAAGGATTTTTGCAAAAATGTAACCGTTATATCAATGAAAAAATGGGTGTACATAAGTGATATCCACATAAGCATACATAGTGTGCACTTGCTCAATATATGCAATGAAATGGCATTGAAAGGCTTAATTTATATCCCAAAAACTAGCCAACAACACCTCCAAGTTTCTATCAACTTCCTTCTATAGACCAAAAAAGTAGCATAACTTGTGATGGTTGCTCCCATCACAATTGAAACTCTTCCAAGAAACCTGTAAGAAGAATCAAGAGATGAAAGTTGAGTCATAAATCTCAATTTACACTAATAAAGAGAAACAATCGCAAAATGAATCTACCACCAAGATTGATGTTTGGATCAATCGTTCCACATGTGTAGCTAAAATTGTCCCAGAATTGCAAAATCAACAAAATTACCCAAATAAACTATCAAAAAGACATTGTAGAGAAACCAACAAGAGGCTTTGAAGGCTCCAAAATAATGTTAGCCTCAAGTAGCTTCACTCCTATAATAACCAAGCAACCAGAGCTTAGTTATAAGGGAAGCCACTAGTTAAGTGTGCCTTGGGGTAAACACTATTGGAATGGGTAACCACATGAGAAGTACTAGCACTTTATCTTCCATGTTGAAGTCCATCCTCATGCACAACCAACGGCACCAATGGAAAGTTCTTTGACTCAGATGACAAGGTATGCCAAGGTGTATGCCTTGGTTGCCACCTAAGTTGTAAGCCTTGGAGGAAGCCACAACAAGCCACAAAGTGTTAAGAATCAGCGGTGCTCACTCTACTCACACAACAATGAGAAGAGAGTTTAACGACAATGCTCTCAGAGTAGAAAACTAAGCTCTTGCCAATACACATGATACTCTACACACACTTTACAATACAGAGAAGCTACATAGTACACAGAAACCTCGAACACACACTTCCTATGTTTTACAAATGCAATCAAACTTAGAGTCCGTGGTTGTCCGAGCCACTATATATTTTATTAAAGAACATATACAAAATTTTATGATATCCATTTGGCCTTTCACATGGACACAAATGATAACACGAAGAAACGAAGGCTTAAATTTATGATTTTTACCAAAACCAGTCCTCCTTGTTTCTGATCAACTTGATAAGCCTAAACATCGGCTTTTTGGTGAAATGTATTGGCAACTGAATCCTACATACTTTTCACATATTTTTTCTAAGTCTATGATTGAGTATTTGAATTCATCACCACATGGACTTATTTTTTATTCTAGTGAATAGTCCTGCTACTTAAGCAATTGCTTTGTTTTCCTCATTTTCTCATAGGTGTGCCTCTACAAAAAAGGTATCATATGTCCAGCGGGTGTAGCATATGATATGTGGATTGTTCAGAAGTCCTCTTATGACTTATCATTTCTCAAAAAAAGTTGAGTGAAACAGTTGATATGAGTGACTTGAGGGATTCCAAACATATTCTTGGCATGCACATTTCTCCTAATAGGAGTAATAGATAAATATATTTGTCTCAAAGAAAGTACATATCCAAAATACTTCACAAGTTCATTATGGAGGGTGGAACGTCATTGAGTAAACCTTTATCTTCATATGTAATGTTGAGCAATGATGATTGGCCTAAATAAAGCGAGGAAATATAATTCATGAAAAAATTCCCCATCATTCTATTTTGTGATAGTCTCATGTATGCTATGGTAGCTATGAGACTAGACATTGCATTTGTAGTGGGAGTTGTGAGCAAGTATATATCTAATCTTGGCAAGAAGCATTGGGAAGTAGTCAAGATTATTTTGATATATTCGTTGGAGTTTGATATTTGTAGAAGCAAATGAAAAAAACAAGGAAGAAGAAGAAGAAGAAGCTTGGAGAACAACACAATGCTTAATGAATTACCAAGTGAATGTACAAAGATAAGTAACCCATCAAGGTTATAGGCATATATACAATGCTACATGAAAAAATTGGCCGCCATAGTTTTGCTTTTTCCAAAAGATGTTCTCCACACGCTGTGCCTAACAGGTTTCGAACTCGGATGGCCTGTTTGGGAGGCCACTGCGCTATCCAAGGTGCCCAATGCCTTTTGTTGTAGAAGGCATATAAAGAATATATACTATATTTCTCGCCCATGTGGTGATTGAAGATAGAGCTTGTAATGAAGTTATTATTGGACCAAATTGACATTGTTTCCAACAATCCCTCCTTCAATGTCATATTGGTACAAGCTTCAGTAACTTGCAACTCTTCTCATGACTATCTCTAGTCAATGCTTTAGTAAAAATATTTGCAACATTCTCACTAGAAGGAACATAAACTAGCTCAATGTGCTTCTTAGCTATTTGCTCTCGAATGTAGTGGTAGTGTACCTCTATATGCTTTGTCGTTGCGTGATGCACTGGATTCTTTGCTATAGCTATAGCACTCTGGCTATCTGAAAAATATCTGAATGGGTTCATGTACTCTCACATCAAGATAACTGAAAATCTTATGCAACCAAACTAACTCTAGAGTAGCTGTAAATGCTGCATGATATTCAACTCCACATGATGAAGTGGCAATAGTGGGTTGTCTCTTTGAAAACCATGAGATAAGACAATCTCCAAGATAAAAACAAAATCCACTAGTACTTCTTCTTGTGTCTCTATCACTTGCCCAATCAGAATCTGAAAAACCTTTTAGTAACAAATGTGTAGATTTCAAAAATACCATAGCAAAAATTGAAGTTCCCTTCAAATATTGAAGGATCTGCTTTACTGCTTTCCAATGTAACACTGTTGGATTCTGCATGAATCTTAATACTTGAGAAACTAGAAACTCTATATCAGGATGTGTATTACAAAGATATATCAAGCAATCAACTGCTTGACTATATAAAGTAGCAGCAAATGACTTTGCATCTGCTAGCATATGTAAAGATGCGTTCTGATCCATAGGTGTTTGCATAGGTTTAGAATCAACCATCTGAAACCTCTCCAAAAGTTTCTCAATGTACTTTTGCTGTGTCATATAGATACACTCATCTCAAAACAGAAATTGAATCCCAAGATAATAATGCAAAATGCCTAAATCATTCACATCAAATGTTTGCTTCAGTTGTTCTTTGAACATCTACAAATCTTCATCTCTGGGACATGTGACTATAATATCATCCACATAAATGATTGCTATAATCATCATACCTGTTTCAACTTTGCATAAAGTGTTGGAGCTGCATCTGAGTTATGGAAATCAATGGACAAAAGATATGCATGTATCTTTTCATACCATGCTCTAGGTGCCTGTTTTAAACCATAGAAAGCTTTTATAGGCTTATACACTAAGTGTTCTTTACCTGTCTCTTCAAAACCTTTTGGCTGCTTAATATACACATCCTCGTGTAAATCACCATTGAGAAAAGCAGTCTTAATATCAAGTTGATATATATGCCAACCAAAATGTGCTGCTAAAGCAAGTATTGACCTAATAACCGTCATCCTAGACGTACGAGCAAATGTCTCATCATAATAAATAACTTTTTGTTGTGCATATCCTTTGACAACTAACCTGTCCTTGTATCTATCAATAGTACCATTTGCTTTCCTTTTGATTTTGAAGATCCATTTTACACCTATAGCCTTCTTTCCTTTTGATAACTCACATAGCTGCCAAGTTTGATTCTTATGAATAGAATCAATCTCTTCTTGCATAGCTTTTCTCCACACACACACACAAACACACACACACACACACACACACACACACACACACACACACACACACACACACACACACATATATATATATATATATATATATATATATATATATATATATATATATATATATATATATATATATATATATATATATATATATATATATATATATATATATATATATATATAGGAATGTTAAGTGCATCTTTAACACATGCAGTTTCATCTTCAACTGTCGTAAGCGCCAAAATATCATGAATCTCAAAGTCTTCAGCAAAACTTACATGATCTTTTTGTTGTTGCTGTCTAGTTTGACTTCTTGTTCTTACATGATCTTGTTGTTGTTGTCTAGTTTGACTCCTTGTTCTTCCAATAAAAGTATTTATACCATTATCTTTCCAAGTCTGATATAACCAACCAAGTAGGTGTATCTTTGAATAGTGGTGAAACTCTTTCTAACCCTTCAACTTCCACAGGTTCTGGAACTTATCCTGCCGTGGTACTAGGACTTTCTAGAACTTTAACTTCTTCCATTTCTGGAACCAAAGTCTCTTATGGAACTGACTCTATAGAAGGTTGTGAATTTCCTCTTTCTTCAACTCTTTCTTGAATCTTAGGAATTTTAACTCCCTCTTGATATGGCTAAACATGTACATCCAGAATTTTTCTAAAAAATCCAGAGTCATTTTCTCTAATGAACTCTAGAATTTTTGCTTCTTTATCATAAACCTTATTTTCAGCAATATAAGCATTACATGAAAGAATAACTTCACTTGTCTCTGGAACATAAAACCTGTATCCTTTACTCTCAACAGGATATCCAATAAAAACAACTTTCTTTTTTCTTTACATCTAGTTTGCCTCGGTCCTTTTCTCAACATGTACATAAGAAAGTGATCCAAACACTTTGAAGTAACTCACATTAGGTTTTCTACCATAATAAGCTTCATAAGGTGTGATTACCTTTAAAGATTTTGTAGATGACCTATTCAAAATGTGATTACCTATATGTACTGCATCAAACCAGAATTTCAGTGAAAGCTTCTTGAATGCCATCATGCTCCGCATCATCTCAACAAGTACTCTATTCTTTCTTTCTACAACACCATTCTGCTGAGGAGTATAAGCAATATTAAGGTGTCGAGTAGTACCTTTCTCATCAAGAAATGTCTGGAACTTTTTTGACAAGTATTCTCCACCTCTATCACTTTTGAGAATCTGGATAGTTTCCTGATTTTCATTTTCAACCATAGCTACAAACTTCTTGAACATAGGAAAGACTTTTGACTTTAACTTAAGACCATAGATCCATAAATATCTCATAAAATCATCAACGAACAGAACAAAATACCTGAAGCCTTGAATAGAGTCTGCTCTCATAGGTCCATTCATATCTAAATGAATAATCTGCAATTTCCCAGTAGCTGTAATATGACCATGTTTCTTGAAAGGTAGTTTATGCATCTTACCTTCAAGACAACCTTCACATATATCTGAATCATCTGGTATCTTGAATGAGGGTAAAATCTCAACCATACCTCTGTCTTTGATACTCTTGAGAATTCCAAAACTAATATGTCCAAATCTTTCATGCCATAGCTTCATATCTTCCACCGGTGATGAAGATTTGACCGCATATGCCTGACTGATTTTTGACAAAACAAAGATCCCTCCTCTATGCTCACCTTGTAAAATACACTTGTCATCTTTGTGTGATAAAATCTTACAAAGATCTCTCTCAAATACAACTTTAAAACCATCACATAAAAATGCAGATATAGATAGCAGATTCTTCTTCATTTCAAGTACGTAGAGAACATCTAAAATCTGAAAATTACCACCTTCTCTTGACTTTAGGGTTACTATACGTATTCCCACAACATCCAAATCATTGCCATCTGCAATAGTAACTCTTATACTTGAAGAATAGGAAAGAGAAGAAAACACATCTCTGCAACCTGTCATATGCTTTGTAGCAACTGAGTCAAATATCCAAGGACTTGCTGAAACAACGTGTAAATCTACTTGATCAAAACCTACTTCCTCAATAGTGATACATGCATAAGAATCACCTTGAGATTTCCCCTTTTTATCATCTTATGCAACATTTCCTGATGCCTTTTTCTTTTCTGCTACAATACTTTTATAACATGCTACTTTTAAATGTCCAGGTTTCTTGCAGTAAAAACATATTACTTCCTTCTTCTTAGAAGAATTCTTTTTAGATGTGTAGAAACAGAATCTGAAGTAGAAGGTGAGAGGGACCTACTTTCCTTCTTGGATTGCTTTCCCTTCTTATCCTTCTTCTTCTTTTTACCCTTTGATGAAGATGAAAGTGCTTCTTCATTCTCTTCCATTCCCTTCAATTGATCTTCATCTTGAAGTAACAAGAACTCTAGCTCTTCAAATGTAACCTCTCTATCTCTTGTGGTAAGGGTAAGAGTGGTTATGAAAGACCAATATGAAATAAGAAGTGAATTAATCAGCGTATTTACCATTTCTTCATCTGATATCTCAAGTCCTACATTTAGAAGTTGATCTCTCAAGTCAACAAGTCTCGTAATGTGGGTTTGAATTGACTCACCACCTTTCATCCTTGTATTTGCTAGTTGTCTCCTCAAGTGAGCTTTCCTAGCAGGATTTCTGCTCTGAAAAAGATTCTCAAGCTTCAACCAAGCTTTTCTAGAACTTTTGCAAGATCTGATCTGTGGTAGAATATGCTTTTTAACACGCATTGCTATGAATGAGAGTGCTAAAGCATCTCTAGCATCCCACCTTGCATGATCTTCAGTAAGAGGAACTATAGGTAAAGACCTACTTGTGACTCTGGATGTCGAAGTGGTTACCTCTTCTTCAGTTGGTTTTGTAATAGTAATTCCAGTACCTCTTGAAGATGCTGTAGCTCCTTCTTTGCCTTCTCGTCTAGGTCTTGTTAAGGATCCATTGATGATACTCCATAAATCCTTTGTCATTAAAATATTCATCATCATGGAACTCCACATGGGATAATTAGAAGATCCATCCAACTTGTCTTCAATCTCAATTCTAATCTCACTCATCTTAACTAAGTGTGTATGTCATTTATGCTCTGATACCAAGTGTTGGAATTTGGAGCCCCAGGATCGTTCGAAACTAAAACCTTTTGAGCATACACGCTTAATTAATTAATATGATAACTCAGAGATAGAAAGAATGAGATCTTGAGGCAAGGATAGGGAACGTAAGCTGAATGCTTACTCACTAAAAAAATAGATGTCCAAATTACAACATGGGAGTACTACTCAACCATATAAAGTGGTGCACTCACTAATGGAAGAATATCCAAGAAGATGATGATACAAAATTTAGATTATGTTGAAATAATCTAAGTGTGTGAAGTGAACAAGCAACGAATCTAACTTTATTCTCACAAAATAGTGTAACAAAATTGTAAATCAACCAACCCTAATTTTGAGATCAGGGTAGAGAAACCCTAAAAACAAAATATAAGGTTAACTCACAAAAGTTAGTTACCACCACCTTTTAGAAGACTTCTTGCTCCAGGAGAGTAGCCTCTCCTTCACCAAATCTCCACCTCCAAAGCTTCAGAACACCAAGAGCTGGCTTGATCACCTCCTCTTTGCTTGATGAGTGATGTTTGCACAATAAGCAAGGCTCTCTTTATATAGTTGTTGTAAGTCTTCGAAAAGCAATCTTCGAAAAAACAAAACGTAAGTGATCGAAATAATCATCCACCTATGAAAAGCTACACGAAAAAAATCGGCCGCCATAGTTTTGCTTTTTCCAAAATATGTTCTCCACGCGCACCTAACATGTTTTGAACTCGGATGGCCTGTATGGGAGGCCGTTGCGCTATCCAAGGAGCCCAATGCCTTTTGTTGTAGAAGGCATACAAATAGTGTATACTATATTTCTTGCTCGCGTGGGGATTGAAGATAGAGCTTATAATGAGTTATTATTGGACCAAATTGACATTGTTTCCAACAATAGCTTGAGAATCTTGAACTAGACATACACAATCATTCATAGATTTTGCATAGTCTATGAGCTTATACATGCCACAAAAAAAATGCCAGAAGCAATAATAACATTGCCATTTGAGAGATCATGAACTATATATCTCTCATCAAAAAATTTGACAACCAAATCAATCTTGGCTAATCCTAAAAACTGACAACATATTTATGATTCTTGGTACATGCAAAGCATATGAGAATGTGAAAGAACTACCATCAGTGGTAGTCAAAATCATCTTACCAACTCCCATTACAGGATAAGAGGAGTTGTTAGTGCATGTGACAATATTCTGTGTAGGGGCAGGCTCAAGTGAACTCAATAAACTATACTGCAAGGTAATATATTTGGTTGCCCCACTATCAAATTACCAAGCATATGAGCCTACTATAAACATACACTGCTCATGAGAAGATGGGTCTTAGTTGCATATATTAGTAAATGCCCATTCTTCAATTTGAACAAGATTAGCAAACTCCACTTTAGGTGTAGAGGCCTCTACAACAACCATTCCAACCTTTTTATTCTTTTGATCTTTTGCAACCAATCTTGGAAAACTCTTTATGACATGATCATTTCACTTACAATACTTGCAAAATTCTTTTTGCTTTTCTGTTTTCTTCTTATCTTTTTCTTCCTTCTTTGCCTATGTAGCATTAACATATTTTTGCTTACTAGTAGATGAAATCCACTTATCTTTTCCCTTTTGACTAGCTAGGAAAGCTTGATCTACAACACATATAATGTAGCTGTTATGAATAAACTAGACTTTTTGTAAAAAAGTAGAGACTAACTTTCAAATGTTAAGGCATTTGGTTTGTCTTTCACCATCAATCAAAGAGTAGAAGCAAAACTACAATATAGAAGAGTGTTAAGAATAGTCTACACAAGTGTACTATCCATCAAGACTTCATAGTAGAAAATCAATTGCTCCTTGAAATCTTTGATCTTTGTCAAAAAATTGTCCATAGAATATCCTTCATTCATATGTCCAATCTCCAAGTATTTTTAGGTAAGCAACACAGGCTTTATTTCTTTCCTCGTATAAAGTGGTAAGTGTGTCCCAAGCATCCTTTGATATTTTGCAAGAGTGAATGTGAGGGACAATATCATGTTTGATAGAAAAATCTATCAATGCATGTCCATAAGCATCTCTGCCATCCCAACAAACATTCTCTGTAGTAGGTGCAACATGAATCATAACACAAACAAGAATTTCAAGATCATAATCTTCAATGCCATTTGCATCATCTTCAATAACTATATTTGCATGTGTGGTACGACATTTTTCAACACCTTACATAATATTCCATAGTCTGTTTACTACCAATACATAAACATTATATATGCCTAGAATGGGTAATTAGTACCCTCCAACCTATCCTCAACAACCAACATACGGAATACATCATTGCTTTCAACCATGGCCATTGATTAAATACCTTGATGTAGAAATATGATTGTATCTCAAAATGTTGAACAGAACCATCTTGTCAAGCTCTAGTAAACTTGTAGTAGACTTCAAGGCATTTGTGATAGCAAACTAAAATTTGTATATATGTTGAGCCAACATATATATGGTGAATAATTTTTGATCTCTTATCACCTTGAGTATGTTCACTAGATTTTATGCCATTAGGAGGCTGTGATTGGAGGGGTGTTGATGACACCCTAGATGAAGCGAAAACCTACTTTGATACCAATTGTTGGAGATTGATGTCTGTGGAAGCACATGAATAGCAAAAGTAAGAAGAAACTTGGAGCACAACACAAAAAGTGGGTGAATTACCAAGTGAATGTTCAAAGATAAATAACCCATTAGGGTTATAGGCCTATATACAAGCCGAGGAAAAAAAATTCAAGAGAAAAAATAGAAAAGAGTGCCCTGATGGTCTTAAGTGTGTTTTACACACATCACTACCAAAATATATCAACAATATTAGAGTGTCACTAAGGACAAGCATCTATGCTTGGGTAGAGGGTAGAGGAGAGGCATACATTATTGGTTACATAGATTGTAATTATGTTCATTGTGTAGACAATCAAAAGTCTACATCAAAGCACATTTTTCACATTGCTAGAGGTGCTATCTCTTGGAGACCTTTCCTTCAAGAATGTATGGATGTTTCCACTATAGGAGCAAAACATGTTGCAGCTAGTGAGGCATGTAAGGAAGCATTCTCTGCTCAGTGCTTGTGATGTGGGTCTACCTCAACATGTACCTTGTTTTTTTAGTAATATTTTGAGTGCCATTGCTTTGGATAAGAATCTGGTCTATCATGCAAAGACCAAGCACATTGAGGCGAGGCATCACTTCATTAGAGATTGCTTAGCCATTTAGAAAATTATTTTGAGAAGGTTCATACTCAAGCTAATGTTGTAGACACTTTTATTGAAGTTCTGCTACAAGATAGATTTTGAAAATATTGTCACTCGAAGGGGGTTACTTGATTCATGATCTTTCATAGTGAGTTTTACACTGTGTAACATGCCCATCATTCTATAGGAGGTATAGTTGGTATACTTAATTATGTATTTTTTATGACTTTTTATGTCTCCTCCCATAGTTGCCATAATGGCCTTTAGTGGGAGGTTGTTATTGTTTGTGCCCTTGTGAAAGGCCAAATGTCCAACATACACTTTTGTATATGTTCTTTAATAAAACATATAGTGGCTTAGTCATCCAAAGACTATAAGTTTTTCAAGTGGATTTTGATGACCACCATTCAAACAATTACATCGATGTAAGTGATTGTTTTGTTTTGGATTGACACACATATATATATATATATATATATATATATATATATATATATATATATATATATATATATATATATATATATATATATATATGACACATATATATATATATATATATATATATATATATATATATATATATATATATATATATATATATATATATATATATATATATAGAGAGAGAGAGAGAGAGAGAGAGAGAGAGAGAGAGAGAGAGAGAGAGAGAGAGAGAGAGAGAGAGAGAGAGAGAGAGAGAGAGAGAGAGAGAGAGAGAGAGAGAGAGAGAGAGAGAGAGAGAGAGAGAGAGAGAGAGAGAGAGAGAGAGAGAGAGAGAGAGAGAGAGAGAGAGAGAGAGAGAGAGAGAGAAATACACACTCACATATGTATAAACACACACATGCATATCCATACACACACACATGCATATGCATACACACAATGCATATGCATACACACATACATGCATATGCATACACACATACACAATGCATATGCATACACACATGCATATGCATACACACATGCATATGAATATATACATACACAATGCATATGCATACACAATGCATATGCATACACACATGCATATGCATACACACATGCATATGCATACACACATGCATATGCATACACACATGCATATGCATACACACATACACAATGCATACACACATACACAATGCATATGCATACACACATGCATATGCATACACACATACATGCATATGCATACACACATACATGCATATGCATATACACATACATGAATATGCATACACACATACATGCATATGCATACACACATACATGCATATGCATACACACATACATGCATATGCATACACACATACATGCATATGCATACACACATACATGCATATGCATACACACATGCACATGCATACACACATGCATATGCATACACATGCATATGCATACACATGCATATGCATACACATGCATATGCATACACATGCATATGCATACACATGCATATGCATACACATGCATATGCATACAAACATGCACATGCATACACACATGCATATGCATACACATGCATATGCATACACATGCATATGCATACACATGCATATGCATACACATGCATATGCATACACATGCATATGCATACACATGCATATGCATACACATGCATATGCATACACATGCATATGCATACACATGCATATGCATACACACATACACAATGCATATGCATACACACATGCATATGCATACACACATGCATATGCATACACACATGCATATGCATACACACATACAAAATGCATATGCATACACACATGCATATGCATACACACATACACAATGCATACACACATACACAATGCATACACACATACAGAATGCATACACACATACACAATGTATATGCATACACACATACATGCATATGCATACACACATGCATATGCATACACACATACACAATGCATACACACATACACAATGCATATGCATACACACATACACAATGCATACACACATACACACATACACAATGCATATGCATACACACATACACAATGCATATGCATACACACATGCATATGCATACACACATGCATATGCATACACACAATGCATATGCATACACACAATGCATATGCATACACACATGCATATACGTAAACACATACACAATGAATACACACATACACAATGCATATGCATACACACATGCCTATGCATACACACATACATGCATATGCATACACACATGCACATGCATACACACATGCATATGCATACACACATGCATATGCATACACACATGCATATGCATACACACATACATATGCATACACACATGCATATGCATACACACATGCATATGCATACACACATGCATATGCATACACATGCATATGCATACACATGCATATGCATATACATGCATATGCATACACATGCATATGTATATACATGCATATGCATACACACATACACAATGCATATGCATACACACATGCACATGGATACACACATGCATATGCATACACACATGCATATGCATACACACATGCATATGCATACACACATGCATATGCATACACACATACACAATGCACATGCATACACACATGCATATGCATACACACATGCATATGCATACACACATGCATATGCATACACACATACAGAATGCATACACACATACACAATGCATATGCATACACACATGCGTATGCATACACACAATGCATATGCATACACACATGCATATGCATACACACATGCATATGCATACACACATGCATATGCATACACACATGCATATGCATACACACAATGCATATGCATACACACACATGCATATGCATACAAACATGCATATGCATACACACATGCATATGCATACACATGCATATGCATACACACGCATATACATACACACGCATATGCATACACACGCATATGCATACACATGCATATGCATATGCATACACACATGCATATGCATACAAACATGCATATGCATACACATGCAGATGCATATGCATACACATGCAGATGCATATGCATACACATGCACATGCATATGCATACTCATGCACATGCATATGCATACACACATGCATATACATACACACATGCATATGCATACACACATGCATATGCATACACACATGCATATGCATACACACATGCATATGCATACACACATGCATATGCATACACACATGCATATGCATACACACATACACAATGCATACACACATACACAATGCATATGCATACACACATGCAAATGCATACACACATATATGCATATGCATACACACATACACAATGCATACACACATACACACATACACACATACACAATGTATATGCATACACACAATGCATATGCATACACACATGCATATGCATACACACATGCATACACATACACACATGCATATGCATACACACAATGCATATGCATACTCACAATGCATATGCATACTCACAATGCATATGCATACTCACAATGCATATGCATACTCACAATGCATATGCATACACACATATAGACATGCATATGCATACACATGCATATGCATATGCATATGCATACACATGCATATGCGTACACACATGCATATGCGTACACACATGCATATGCGTACACACATGCATATGCATACACATGCACATGCATATGCATACACATGCACATGCATATGCATACACATGCACATGCATATGCATACACATGCACATGCATATGCATACACATGCATATGCATACACAATGCATATGCATACACACAATGCATATGCATACACATGCACATGCATATGCGTATACATGCATATGCATACACATGCATATTGTTGATGTATGAAACACCACAAGAAATGAATTAAGGTGACACTAGAACACCTCTATGGTCACCATTAACTCATTGCCACTCCAAACTTTGAGAAATGATAGCCTAAAGTGAGAACTTTGCTTCTACAGAAATTCCTAGTCACTGAAATGACATACCTTCAGTATTTTGCTAATTTATCCTAGCTCAAGTATTATTTCTTGATGAAACTTTATAGGCTGAAACTAGAAGAGTAGAGCTTTCCAACAAGCTATCATATGCATCAAACGGAGCTCTAGAACTCAAGTTATGGCCCTCACAAGATGACCCTGTATGACCTTCCAAAACTGGAAATTTTTGCCTGTTTTAGTATTCCTGATGTCCAAAAATAAAAAATTCGATGCCTGGCATCGAATTTCAGTCCAAGTCGATGCCGGGCATCGACTTTGAGCTTTTTTAGGCCCTTTTTCTGCACCAAAAATACTCTCTTTTACACACACATGAAGAAGAAGACTTGTATGCTAGAAGTCGATGCCAGGCATCGACTTTATGCTCAAACTCGATGCCAGGCATCGAGTTGCTCCACAAACTTCATATTTTTAAAAGATTCAACAATAGTTAACACACAGAGAATGAAAAAATGACTTATCAGCCAAGATTCGATGCCAGGCATCGAATTGCTCAGAAAACTTGAACTTTTGAATTCATCACACAGTAGGCAAACATGGAGATGATGAAGAGAGACTCATACACAGAACTTTACTCAGTTCTTCTCATAACTATAAAAAACTCAGAAGTTTTACAGGTGCTTTCTCACTCAGAGAAGCCCGACTATACTCAGTCATACAAAAATGAGTTCTTCTCACTTTCTCATTGTCTTCCTCCTTCTTCTTCTCATCGCGTCAGTTAATACTAACTAACTTATATAGATTTTCTCATTCCCGTGATTTTTAAAAAACTTCTAGAGCTAAAGTGGACTAACTTTACAAATATGATACATTTGTGAATTTGTCCCTTCACATAGGCATGGGGTTTTCTTCCTAAGATTTGACCTTCAAATATATGTCTAATTAGTGATTGTTTCTCCAACAGCTCCCCCTCAATCACTAATTGACATTCCCTGTTTCTTCATATCATCTTCTTTTCTTTTACTCCTGCCATACTTTTGAATCTGCTAGTCTTCACACCATCCAAGCTCTTTGTCATTATGTCTGCTAACTGATCTTTAGTAGAAATGTACTCCACTTCAATCTCCTTCTCCATTACCTTTTCTCTGAGAAAATGATACTGTATCTCTATGTGCTTTGTTCTTGCATGAAATACTGGATTTGCTGCAAGATAAAGTGAACTCATATTATCTCCATGTATTGTAGGTGTACCTTGATCAATGCCTAAGCTCTTGAACAATGTCTGCATCCATATGACTTCCTTAGCTGCTTCCACAAGTCCTTTGTACTCTGCTTCAGTTGATGATAATGCTACTGTATGTTGTTTCTTGGAACACCAACTTACAAGCTTATCACCAATGTATATCATGTAACCATGAGTTGATCTCCTGTCATCTTGATTACCTGCCCAGTCTGAGTCACTGTAGGCTCTCAACTTCAAATCTGATGTAAAAGGATAATATAATCCTTCCTTTATAGTTCCTTTGATATATCTGAGAACTCTTTGACCTGCAATCCAATGTGGGTCCTTTGGACAATGCATGAATTGTGACAAAACTCCCACTGCATAACTAAGATCAGGTCTTGTTAGTGTAGCATAAATCAAACTACCCACAAGAGATTGATACTTCCTCATATCTTTGTAGTCTGCACCATCATATTTACTGAGCTTGTGATTAACTTCAAGTGGAGTTGAAGCTTCTCTGCAATTTTCCATATCAAACTTCTTCAACAAGTTCAGAAGATACCTTTCTTGTGACACATATATGCCATGATCTGTATAAGTGACTTCCATTCCAAGAAAGTATGACAACTTTCCTAGGTCACTGATCTTGAACTCTTTCTCAAGTAATCTCTTTACCTCCTTGATTCCTTCATCTGAAGTACCTGTGATTATAATGTCATCTACATAAATACAAATGTAGATTGTACCTTCCTCTGTTCTTCTGATAAGTAGACTTGGGTCTGCTTTTGAACTTTGATATCCAAGATCATTGAGATACTTCACCAGTCTATAGTTCCAAGCTCTTGGAGCTTGCTTCAATCCATACAATGCTCTTCTCAACCTGCAAACAAAATTTGGATACCTGGAATCTATAAACCCTTGAGGTTGTTCCATGTATACCTCATCTGATATGTATCCATTCAAAAATGCATTTTTTATATCCAATTGACTTAGGGTCCATCCTTTTGAAGCTGCAATAGCAATGATTGTCCTTATAGTTGACATCTTAGCTACAGGACTGAATGTCTCATCATAATCTATGCCATAGGTCTGGGCATAGCCTTTCACCACCAATCTAGCTTTGTATCTGGCTATACTTCCATCTGCAAGCTTCTTCACTTTATAAACCCATTTATTTCCAATTACTTTCTTACCAATTGGTTTAGGAACAAGTTCCCATGTCTTGTTCTCCTCCAGTGCATTGAACTCTTCCTTCATTGCTTCTTCCCATTGCTTCTTACCTTTAGCTTCATCATAGTTCTGGGGTTCTTCATCATCTTTGACCATATATGCATAGTTCTTCTGAGTTATGTAAGAAGTATCATAAGAATACCTTTCTGGTTGTCTCCTTGTCCTGCTTGACCTTCTTGGTTCACATTCTTTATAAGTTTCTGGATACACCTCTTCATCAAATATAGGAGCTTCTTCATTCATTCTTGTTAATCCACTTCTGGATGTACTTGCTTGCATATAGTCTTCATCTCTATTCACCTGCACAATTGATTTTCCTTTCTCACATCTTCTTACCTCTTCTTCAAATTCTTCAGCTGTATGACTTTGATTTGCATACCAACTTTTCTGTTCATCAAATGTAACATCTCTAGAAACAATAAATTGTTTGGTTAGAGGATTCCACAATCTGTAACCCATCTGCTTTTCATCATAACCAATGAACACATATTTTTCTGCCTTTGGTTCAAGTTTATGCCTAAGCTGTGATGGCACATAAGCATATGCAATTGATCCAAACACTCTACAATGATCTAGTGTTGGTTTCTTACCCCACCAAGCTTCATATGGAGTCATTCCATTCAGAGCTGCACATGGTAATCTATTCACAAGATATGTAGCTGTATTTACAGCCTCAGCCCAAAGATAATTTGGACAGTTCTTCTCCTTTAGCATAGCTCTAGCAAACTCAACCAAAGTCCTGTTCCTTCTTTCTGCTACACCATTTTGTTGTGGTGTATACCTGCAAGTTATTTCTCTCTTAATACCTGCATTCCAAAGATAATCATTGAACTGTTGGGAGAAGTATTCTCCCCCTCCATCAGACCTCAGTCTCTTAAGCTTTTGACCTGTGACTCTCTCTGCATATGCATGAAAATGCTTGAAAGCTCCAAACACTTCTGATCTTTCCTTCAAAACATATAATGTTATCCATCTTGTAGCATCATCAATGAAAAGAACATAATACCTTGAGCCACTGATAGATCCTTCTTTTGTTGGTCCCCATACATCTGTATGAATGAGCTCAAGTACTCCATCATGTTTGATTCCTTTCTTTTGAAATGGTAACCTATGTGCTTTACCCATTTGACATGCTTCACATTTATAAACCATATGTTGACTTTGCACATTTGGTAATCCTAGTACAGACTGATTAGCAACCATAGCTTTAATTCCTCTTTCATTGAAATGACCTAATCTCTTATGCCAGAGATCAAGTTCTGTAATCACTGCTTCACCATGTGTGAGCAAAGCTTGACCAATGTTCCCTTGCACTCTTAAAGTAAAGAGTCTACCTTCTTTCTTACCAGAGACAATCTGATTATATCCATTCTCTGGATCTTCCACAAATACTCCTTCATTTGTAAACCTGACTTGAAAACCTTTTTCAACTATCTGTCCCACACTAATCAAGTTTTTAGGTATTGTAGGAACATACAAAACATTGGTTAGCAAATCTGCTCCACTCTTGCATTTCACTTTTCCAATTGAATGTACACTATGTCTTGTATTATCACCAGTTTGAACTGTGTGACTAGAAATGCCTTTTTCCAAATCTGACATCAATTCTATGTTTCCTGACAAATGATTAGAACATCCAGAGTCAATGTAAAATACCTTTAGATCTTCTTTGTCTGATGTGCTGATTGAATTCATCATCAATGATGTATGACTTTCATTCTGTGTGTCATTTGCATAGTTGTAGTAGGTGGTGTTGTAGGATTGATTCTGTCCCCAACTTCTTCCTCCACCTCTACCATAGCCTCCTCTTTGACTTTGTCTACCTCTTTGAAAATTACTTTGATATCTTCCACCTCGACCTCTGCTATTGTTGTTTTGATTCTGGTTTAATCCTTGTTGGTTGTGCCAACAGTCATGAGCCAAATGATTACTCAATCCACAGATCCAGCAAGCCTTCTTGTTATTATTTTGATTACCTCTTCCTCTTCCAAAACCTCTTGCTCTTCCTCTGCCAGTGCCTTTACCTCTTGCATAATAAGCTTGAGAATTAGACTCCTCTTCATCCTTTGCTTTACCTTTATCTCCTTTCTTCTTATTCTTCACGTACATTGCAGAACTTTGTCCTTTATCTCCATCTCCCTTCAAGTCTTGCTCATATGTGAGCATTAAACCAAGCAACTGGTTCAAATCTGGAACATAATGATTTAATGAAAGTTCTGTTGATAAGACAAAAGGTTTCCACCTTTCATCTCCTCTCAAACCTGCAAGTAGTTGAGCAATCAATCTGTGATCTTCAACATCTTCATCTATGGATCCAAGACTATCTGCTAGATCCTTCATCTTAGTGACATAATCACTAATGGTTTGACTTGGCTTCTTCTTGAATGTTGTAAACTCTGACCATAGACTTGCTTTCCGTGCTTTAGTAGTGCTTTGGAAATGATATTCCAATGCATTCCATATATCTTCTGATGATTCCAATCCTCTGATGTGTGGTAGCAAATGATCTGAGATTGTATTGTAGATGTAGGCTTTTGCACTTGCATCCTTCTTCTGCCAATGCTTTAAAGCATCAAGTTCTTCTTTCTTTGGTCGGCTTTCATCTTCAAATACTGGCTTCTCTTCTTCACCTGTTACATATACCATGAGATCCTTACTCATAAGTAAGGCTTCCATTCTCATTACCCATGCGGGGTAATTATCTCTGTCCAGTTTGTCAATGGAGATATGATCTGCCATAGTTCTTTCCTTCTGCTGCAACCTGTGAGCTTAAAGGATAAAGGATAATACCTTTTGAAGTTCTTTGTGTATGAGGATACTTCGAAAGTAATCTTTTGATGCCTTGTGTCTTCAAATGCTTCACCTTTCAAACTTTAATGGAAGACTTTACAAAACTTCTCGTACCTTTGTCGTCTTCTGCTCTCGAGAATCTTTCTGCTCTGATACCACTTGTTGATGTATGAAACACCACAAGAAATGAATTAAGGTGACACTAGAACACCTCTATGGTCACCATTAACTCATTGCCACTCCAAACTTTGAGAAATGATAGCCTAAAGTGAGAACTTTGCTTCTACAGAAATTCCTAGTCACTGAAATGACATACCTTCAGTATTTTGCTAATTTGTCCTAGCTCAAGTATTATTTCTTGATGAAACTTTATAGGCTGAAACTAGAAGAGTAGAGCTTTCCAACAAGCTATCATATGCATCAAACGGAGCTCTAGAACTCAAGTTATGGTCCTCACAACATGACCCTGTATGACCTTCCAAAACTGGAAATTTTTGCCTGTTTTAGTATTCCTGATGTCCAAAAATAAAAAATTCGATGCCTGGCATCGAATTTCAGTCCAAGTCGATGCCGGGCATCGACTTTGAGCTTTTTTAGGCCCTTTTTCTGCACCAGAAATACTCTCTTTTACACACACATGAAGAAGAAGACTTGTATGCTAGAAGTCGATGCCAGGCATCGACTTTATGCTCAAACTCGATGCCAGGCATCGAGTTGCTCCACAAACTTCATATTTTTAAAAGATTCAACAATAGTTAACACACAGAGAATGAAAAAATGACTTATCAGCCAAGATTCGATGCCAGGCATCGAATTGCTCAGAAAACTTGAACTTTTGAATTCATCACACAGTAGGCAAACATGGAGATGATGAAGAGAGACTCATACACAGAACTTTACTCAGTTCTTCTCATAACTATAAAAAACTCAGAAGTTTTACAGGTGCTTTCTCACTCAGAGAAGCCCGACTATACTCAGTCATACAAAAATGAGTTCTTCTCACTTTCTCATTGTCTTCCTCCTTCTTCTTCTCATCGCGTCAGTTAATACTAACTAACTTATATAGATTTTCTCATTCCCGTGATTTTTAAAAAACTTCTAGAGCTAAAGTGAACTAACTTTACAAATATGATACATTTGTGAATTTGTCCCTTCACATAGGCATGGGGTTTTCTTCCTAAGATTTGACCTTCAAATATATGTCTAATTAGTGATTGTTTCTCCAACACATATGCATACACATGCATATGCATACACACATGCATATGCATACACACATGCATATGCATACACACATGCATATGCATACACACAATGCATATGCATACACACAATGCATATGCATACCCAATGCATATGCATACACAATTCATATGCATACACAATGCATATTCATACACACAATGCATATGCATACACAAATACACACATGCATATGCATACAAACATGCATATGCATACAAACATGCATATGCATACACACATGCATATGCATACACATGCATATGCATACACACATGCATATGCATACACACATGCATATGCATACACACATGCATACGCATACACACATGCATACGCATACACACATGATATGTATACACACATGCATATGCATACACACATGCATATGCATACACACATGCATATGCATACACACATGCATATGCATACACACATGCATATGCATACACACATGCATATGCATACACACATGCATATGCATACACACATTGGATCAGATGGGATCTTCACATTGTTTCAGATGGGATCTTCACATTGGATCAGATGGGATCTCCATGTACACCTTGGGGAGCGCATGACCATCATGACTCCAAAATATATCACATATGTAATGGAGCTCCAGTCATGGATGCAGCCAGGAAGTCAATCCGTTAGCACATTTGACAACTTTGCTCCATAGAGTTTGGACATTCTGTAATGTTAAAATGGAGCGAACAGGATAGGGATTCCAAAAACTATATCACATAATCGATATATGAAGAGTACTGACCAGCACCTGGGAATCCTATTGTGATTTTGGAATGGATTCAGTATACGACACTCGAGGTGATGTCTCATCAACGGTCGGAAGCTCGCGATGTTTTTAGAATAGGCTTACCGAAGCCTGTGTGGTTAGATGTTGAAGAGTGGGAATCGATTTAGGATGAGCAGCAACATAGTCCTGATCGATATCGTCAATAGAGAGATGCAGCAGCCACACGTTTGGATACGGTTGGAACGTCGTATTTAGGTAGCGGCAGATACGACAATATGTGCTACCAATTTATAAGTATCATGTTTATTATTGAATTTGTTTGTGTTCAACACAGCATGTATGTTCATCTAACATTTTGCATATTTATTATAGGACTTGGCAGTGGGTCGTCCTCCGATGCGAACCGAAGAATCTTACGGATATCGTCATGGATTGGCTGCACTATTGCAAGACTTAGAGGGACACAGTGCAATCATTTCATGGGAGACTCTATGATTAGGTAAACTTATAGCTTGGTTTCATATTTTTAGTTGTTGTTTATAAATGTCATGTCAATTTGTCTCATTTTACACATGCTTTGTTGTAGGATTGCAGGTGTAAATGTTTTGATCCCCTTACGTATATGTATGGTAGTGCTTTGCCACAATTTTGTATTACACTCCTAGGTGGCAATGATGTACCATAATTTTGTATTCGATTCCTATATGGAAGTGCTTTGTCACATTACCACAATTTTGTATTACACTCCTATGTGGCAATGATGTACCATAATTTTGTATTCGATTCCTATATGGAAGTGCTTTGTCACACTCTTTTACATCCTTCATTTATGGAATATACAACTTTTTGTACATGATTCATGCTTCATTTTTGCTCATATAAAATCATGTTTTGGTTGCCATTAGAGTACATAACACATGTACTCGGTTTAGAGTTGGGTCGAGTGTATTGTCTTTTGCTAAACAACATCATGCTATAGCAAAAGACAACACACTCTGCCCAAAAAAATTTGTGCAAATATGGTCATCGGTATGGGTGTCGGTACGCCCAGTAGAGTCATCGGTATGGGCGTCGGCACACCCAATAGAGGCATCAGTATAAGCGCCGGTATGAGCGTTGGTATTACCGATGATTATACTGACGCTCGTACCGATGAATATACCGGTGTTATGTTTCTGACGCCCATACCGACCTCGATACCGGTGTCGCGGAAAAATTATGCCCGTTCATTTTCCTTGGTAGCAGCCTTAGTATACCCTCGATATGTTGTAGTGGGTGTCAAATAGTTTCAGTAGCCACTTCATTCCTTACTTGAGCTTAGCCTCTATATTCAATTTTGATGGAAGACAATTCCATTATAGTTTGAATTCTGAACCACTAAGAGACAAGCTTTTTTCCAAGCATCATAAGCAAAGGTACTCCTCTTATCCTCCATTGTTTTTGCCTAATCTATATTAGAAAAATCTTCAAACTGAAAACCATCATGTCTAGAGATAATGAAGGCTTCTTTTATACTTCTTTTCAAGTATTCTAGGTTCCTCTTTGCAAATTGAAGATGATTTTTGCCTCTTGCATAAATTGAGATGAGCTTCATAGTGCATGTGCGAGTAATCTAACCTTCTTATGGTTAAATAGATCAACGAACCAACAATATAACGTGAGAAATTCCATTTATCTTATCATCCAAGGATCATAAATTTATCAATTATATCCCAAAAAATAATTTAATTTATGTCTCTCAACCCTACAACACATGGATAGAGATGTACACTAGTTTGTTACTTCTTCAATGAACAAAAATGAATCTTGTTTGCTTTATACATACTCACACTTCATTAAGGGGTCAAATAATCCTTGACTCCAAGATCTTAGATCTTGGATCGTTTTTAGTCAATAAAAGGCCTTCTTCAAATGTACACATTTCTTGGAAACTTGGAATTCATGAATCCTTAATGTTATTCCATGAAGACTATCTCCTCAAGATCTCTACTCAAGATCCTTAATGTTCACATATGTCAGGCATATCTTCTATCTCTTTCTTGATTCTAAGGATATGAAGAGCCTAATGTATTGCATCTTAACCACAACACTAAAATTCTAGTTTCAAGTCTATGTCATAGATATGAGAAAACCCTTTGATGTTCGCATATATTCTATCTCTTTCTTGATTCTAAGGATATGAAGAGCCTAATGTATTGCATCTTAACCACAACACTAAAATTCTAGTTTCAAGTCTATGTCATAAATATGAGAAAACCCTTTGACAACCTATTGGATATGCACATTTTGCATTCATTTTTATTTTAAACATCCATTTAATTCAAATGAATTTCATACGCTCATCTCACGGTGTTAATCACTACTTTTCATTCTCCTTCATTAAAATTTGAAGATTCCTTATATTCCTTGATAGGTTTATCTATTGGATAACTTGTTGTTAGAAAGTTAAAATGCAAGCATCAAGAAGAAAAGGAAGAAGGTCTTCAAAATATCCTACAAAAACCACCAAAAGATTTCATGTATTTCTAGAATATTTTTCATGTATTTCTAGATGATTTTGTATATGAAATACCTCTTTATGAGATTTGGGAGGAAATAAACAACAAATTACAATTATTTCAAGGTGTTTGCACGTGAATGTTATGTTCATTTTCCACTAATATGAAGAATTTTGCTAACGAAACAATTGAATGCAATTTTAAAAGCTACACTTCTCAACTAAAATCTTACAAACCCTCAAATTCTAGTTCAAATTAAAGAATTACTTAGTATGTGTCACATATATTCAATACTCCACCCTCAAGTGACCACAAATGATCCATGATGCTCTAAGTTGTAAGGCATCGATTATGAGGATAAGCCATTGTGAGAGCCAAGGCATTTGTGGAACCTTAACTTCCAAGTTAGATGAGGTCTATGTGTGATCATTGATGGTAATAGATGATCTTTGTGAGCCTAGCCATTAGCTTAGGTAGGGAATAAATGTATGGCCACTGGGTATCCACATAAATTTACCCATAGAACCTTAATTGTTGGAACATCAAGCTTACACTATGCTTGAGGTGGATTTGATCTACATCAAAGGCTATGGCATCGAAAGAATATCCATTGGAGAGTTCTTTTTTTCTTATGCTCACTTATTGTATTTTTTAAAAAGATTTTTCATGGATCTTTTAACATTGTAAAAGCCTTGAGCTTTACATATGTAAAAGTAGAAAGATAGAGCCCAAATCCCATGAATTTATGGTGGTTGAGTTGCATTAAATCAAACAATCAATCACCTAAAAGTAGATCAAACTAGATCTTCACTTTTCCTAGATTGTCTGAAAGTGAATTGATTCCCTCCAACAACCATTCCCACCTTCATTTGAATTCAAAATCCACTTGTAGAACTCGTGGAGCACTTCTAGAGTCTATATAAAGAATTAAAAACACTTTTATAATACATGGAAGCAATATACATACACTTGTGACCATCATTGTCTTGCTGCTTCAATTTTTTGCATCATCTTCTTCACGAATAGTAATCTTGAAGAAGCTGCTGTTCTCTCTACAGAGCTGCAAATTCAGTGCAAGATGGCTCATTGGAAAGCTATTAGTGCGTCTACATTTTTATAGCATTTGGTTTAGTAGATTGGGAGAATCTTAGTTTTTGTGTCTCGGGGTCAATCTCTACATATTCCTAAAGAATAGGGGGTACCACCTTTGAGTGTCTGATTCATTCCTATAGCATATTTTGATTATTCCTTATAATTTTGTGCATTATATACACTCGACGTTATGTGTATCACTCCCATAAAATGATTTTTTCTAATTGTAATCACGCTGATCGCTATGTGCATTTGAAG
Organism: Ceratopteris richardii; assembly: GCA_020310875.1. Classification (NCBI taxonomy): domain Eukaryota; kingdom Viridiplantae; phylum Streptophyta; class Polypodiopsida; order Polypodiales; family Pteridaceae; genus Ceratopteris; species Ceratopteris richardii. Next base: position 192,901,293 of record CM035406.1, read on the forward strand.
TTCACTGTCTCTTCCATAGATATTAAGTTTTTTCATTCTTACATTACCTAGCCTTGCATAAGATACACCAAATAAGTATGGAAAGAATGAGAAAGGTGGATTAAAACATCCATGCCTAATTCAATGTTTCATTATGTGCGAGTTGGGCATCCATAGCACAAACATATGAAGTAGGTGGATTCTAAGTCTCTCCAACTTATTTGCTATTTAGGTCCATTTTCATGCACTATCTGTACATAGAGCTAGCAAAAAATAGATGGATGTCTGACTACTTCATGATGTTGAGGTCTCCTTAAGTTGAGGTTGATCAAAACATCCAACTTAGATGTTTTTGAATATGTCCCACCTCTTAATCAACATCTACTCCTCTCGTTTCCCAATTACAAGACTACCGCATCCTATGGGACTTTACATTTCAACGTATAATGCAAGAAAGAAGTGATTTATTTGCTTCTTTGGTCAACCAAATTAAAACCAATTTACGCTAAGGTACTTCCTCAAAGACTTGACTTCTTTGAAATTGCTAGAACTATAAAAAATTCCTTACATTTTTCTCTTCAAGGATTTTATGCAAACTCTTAGAATCTTTCTTCATGCATCAATCTTGAAGCAATACTCAATGGATGAATAAAATATCTCAAGTGCCTTCTAAAATTGAATGAGTTGTATACAGAACATCCACCTTTGAAGTTCAACTCAATCACCCTTTCAACCCAACTAAACCAATTCTAGGAATGACTTTGACGATCTCTTCCAAGTCAAATTCAAGGTGTGGGGAAGGGGAAAGGAAGAATTGAAACTTATGTTAACAATTCAACTTCTAAGATACTAAAGTGATTTGATTCAAACCAAATGAGTCTCAAAAATTTAAGAATTTATCTTATTCAAGGGTTTGTATTGTTTCTATCTTTATGAGATGAATTCTCATAAAAAATCTTTGGGTAAAGTTGTACCATCATCCATCTACCAAACTCGAGTGGTATAAAACATCGGTGTCTCAAGCCACCGAGCTTTGATGATATTTAAATTTTTCTCTCACACCAGGATGCTTCAATTATCTTGATTACTAAGTTAACCTCTTTGAATCTCTTCATATAGACTAGTATAGTCTCATTTAAGTTGTGAGACTTCCAAGGAAGGTTTTTGTAGTTCTTGATTAGAAATGGTATATGGATTTCTAAATAAAAAGAACTTGGAAATATCCTTTCAAGAGAGGTAAGTTTAACTAAGTCAATCTATGATAAAGCACTTAGCCGGTAGTGCAACTAATTGAATCAACTTGACTCAAACTTATGCCTATTAGTGTTAAAGGATGTCAAGAGATAATGAAAATGATTGACTTACTAATGAGCATAGATGAAATTAGGCTAAGTTAGTCCAATGAACTTTGTTGATAGTACAATGAGGTAATCAATCTCCTAAAGTAAGAGATCTATGTTAAATTGGTATTCAACCTTTAAGAAGGTCTAGAAAGTGCTTTCAACTTCATGATCTTCAAACTTTCTGGTTACGTGATACTTGAAGTGCTTCTTGGTCATATTCTTAGCCATCATCTTAATCTATGAAGTTGCTACTCCTATTGGGATAGAGTGACACTTCAAGATAAAGTTCAAAGAGTCCTTACAAATGAGAGAGACTAGATGATATTAAAGCTTTCAAGATAGTGCTAAAGAAGAGCTTTAAAGTTATCCAAGTCTAAAATTTGAAGAAAGTGAAGTGGTCCAATGGTGATGCACCATATTGGATTCTCCTTGAAGGGATCTTTATGATGATGCCCTTGACAACATGCACAATACTCTACATATTCCAGTAGGGTACATAGAAACTATGTTGTACACAAAGACCTTCCTAGTGGCAAAATGCACTCCAACTTATAGTTTTTGGATGACTAAGCCACTGTATATTTTATTTAATAACATATAAAAAAGTGTATGTTGTCCATTTGGCCTTTTAAATGGACACTAATAGTAATAACCTCCCACTAAAGGCCAATATGGAAACTATTGGAGAAAAAAAAAGATTCATAAAGGATACCTAATTAAGTAAAAAAACTATACCTCCCACTTGATGATGGCATGTTACACAGTGCAAAACTCATTATGCAAGATCATAAATCAAGTAACCCCCATCAAGTGATAATATTTTCAAAAGCTATCTTGTGGTAGAGCTCCAATAAAAGCATCTACAACATTAGCTTGAGTATGAACCTTCTTAAGAATAATGTTCTCAATGTCTAAGCAGTCTCTAATGAAGTGATACCTCATCTCAATGCACTTGGTCTTTGCATGATAGACCAGATTTTTATCCAAAGCAATGGAACTCTAACTATCACTATGAAAAGAAGGCACATGTTGAGGTAGAATCATATCACAAGCAAGAAGAGAAATCTACAATGCTTCCTTACATGCCTCACTAGCTGTAACATGTTCTGCTTCTATAGTGGAAACGACTTTACATTCTTGAAGGCAAAATCTCCAAGAGATAGCACCTCTAGCAATGTGGAAAATGTGCTTTGATGTAGATTTTTTATTGTCTACACAACAAACATAATTAAAATATGTGTCACAAATAATGTATGCCTCTCCTCTACGCAAGCATAGACACTTGTCCTTAGTGACACTTAGATATTGTTGATATATTTGGTAAGTAATGTGTGTTCACTCAGATATTTTACTTCTTAAATTATCCTATGAAAGAACAAAATATGCACTAGAACATAAAAAGAGAATTTATAGTTAGAAGGATTTCAATTGTTTATTTATTTATTTTTGGAACACTCACTTTGTGATGATCCTTGCTCTTCAGTGTTTCTACTCCAAGTTTTTATCTTTTTTATTTATTTATTTCTCCCTAAATTATTCTTCATATCAAAGCAAAAAAAAATGTATGCAATATTATTTACAAGTTCCATTTTAAAATATTATCCATTCTTTGGTGAAATGTTTTCCCTCGAAGACCTTCTCCTCTAGTAGGTGACATACAAAGAAGCCATGCTTAAGGGGTAGCCACCTTTGAACTACATCCATCATAGAGAAATTATCGAAGAATTTCAAATAAGCAAACAATCCATCTCATTTGTCTATCCATTCTTTTAGGCATCCATATGTATGAATATCCTATAGAGAATTGTTTAATCCACAAAACATGTATTTGATTATAGCCATTTCTATACACACCCTTTATAAATGCATCATGTACGATTGAAAACACTTGTATATGCATACTTTGTGTACATTGGTCTTAATTCTTGCTCGAAAGATATTTCGATGCATGTATTTTCTTCAAATTCATATATAACAACATTTTTATGCATTTCAACATTTGAATTCACATTATCTTCCATTTGGATGTTTTCACTTTCATAGATCTTATTATTTAGGTATTTTTAATTATGTGCATACATATCACATCCTCATCTAGCTGTTTATCTTCTTGTATATCATGATCCATATGCTTAGAATCCATTTGTGTTTCATCATTCACATCCATGGAATCATTTAATATCAACATTCATATGCATACCCTCATTCACTTGCGTATCATTATCTATTTACATGTCAATATGTGCATGCATAGTATCATCTACACATGATTCCCTCTCCTTATGATTTTCCCTCCTTTCAAATACCAGTATTTGCTTGTTTGGCTCCATCCACTAGGTTTTCATCATTGTCATGTATGATATCAAGTATTTGAACATTTATTGTTTGTTAAACAACTAAATTAACTAGCCTATGAGCATAAGCTTCTTAATCATAACCACCTTCTAAACCCACAAGGGGTGAGAAATCCACCTATCCACCCAACAAAATCCACCCATATACATACCACTAGGCCAAGGGGGAAAATGTGAGGAGAGATTTTCAAGTGTCCACCCTCACATGGATCCCAATACAATGACTTCTAACCTTCTAAATCACATGGAATCACATGGATCTCACATGGATTCTAAAAGGATTTCTCCCAAGCTTGTATGTACAAGTCTCAAGGCTTGAGAGGACTCCCTAAGGGTTAAACACCATACCTTTAGGAAATATCAATCCTCATGTTAAAAACCCTTCAACTCATAGTAAATAAATCCAAATAGTTCAAGGGTTCAACCATATTCTTGGAGACACTTTCCAAGGCTTTGTGAATAAACTCTAAGGGTTCTCCAAGTGGCTTTGGACCCTCAAGTCCCATTTCTATTGCTAATTTGACCCATAGTTATACAAAACTCTTCCTCCCTTTAACATTTTGTCCTCAAAAATGTGTATAGGTATAATATGTGGAGTGTTCCCTTGTGCCCCATGATTATTCTCATCGATCATGATCTTCATCTCTCTAATTCACATCTTTATCAGAACATGATTCTTTTTTGTGAATAGCTTGATAATGCCTTCCCTGAGACATTCAGGTAGCACACCAAAAGAAATGGCCTCTTGCCACACTAGACATAGAAAAGTAGTCACCACATGCTTAAACCCTTGAAAAATTCATTGGTGAGGCCATTTAGCCCTAAGCTTTTGCGATTAGGAAGCGAATCAATAACTTCAAGAATTTCATTATGCAAAATGGGAGCTTTAATTATTGTGTGTTGTGCCCCAAGCTTCTTCTTCTTACTTATGTTTCTTGTGTGGTTCTATAGAGCTCAAACTCCAACAATTGGTATCAGACAAGGTCTTCGATTAATCTAGGGTGTCATCAACACCCCTCCGACCACAATCTCCAAATGCACGAAAATTGATGAGCATAATCGAGGCGATCTAGAGTTCAACCTGTGTAGGCGATTTCATGCTTTCATGCCAAACATACATACATGTATCTTATCGCCAGTACAAGCTCTTCAAAGGTCACTATAGGTCTAGCAAAACTCGTCAGGGTAGTCTCGTTCACTTTTCTGAGATACAATCATTTTCTTGTATCAAGTTATTTTAGTGAGTGTCCATAGCTCAAAGCAATGATGTATTCTATATGTTGTTGAAGACAAGTTGATGATGGTACCAACTACCCATGATGGCCATATATGATGCATCATGTATTGATGGAAAAAGGAATATGGAATATTGTGCAAGATAATGACCTACTACACCTGCAAATATAGTTATTGAAGGTGATAAAGATGATGTTGAAGATGACAATCTTCGAATTCTTGTTTGTGCTATGATTCCTGGTGCACCTATTGCAAAGCAACTACAATGGATGGCAGAGATGCTTAGGCACATGTATTGATAGATTTGTCTATCAAACGTGCAATTATCCCTCATATTTGCTCATGAAAAACAGCAAAGAATGCTCTGGGATACACTTACTACTTTATAACCGGCAAGAAATGAGGCTCGTGTTGCTTACCTCTAAAAATTGTTGGAGAGTGAGCATATGAATGAAGGAGATTCTATGGATAGTTTACAAATGAATGAAGGAGATTCTATGGCTTATGTTGCTTACCTCTAAAAACTGTTGGAGAGTGAGCATATGAATGAAGGAGATTCTATGGATAGTTTACCTGTGCAAACTATTCTTAATGGCCTTCCCAATTCATATCAAATTTTTTCTTTTACTCTTTGATTGATGATGAAAACCAATACAAATTCCTTAACATTTAAGGATTTATTCTCTGTCTTGTTGCACGAAGATCAGTCTAGGCAGAACAAGTCCACAATGCATGTTATAGATCAAGCTTTCTTAGCTAGTCAGAAGGGCAAAAGTAAATGGAGCTAATCCACTAGTAAGCAGAAATTCACTAATGCTGCACATTCAAAGAAGGAAGACAAAAATGAGAAGAAAACAAAAAAGTAGAAATAGTTTTTTAAATACTATAAATGAAATGATCATCTCATAAAGAGTTCTCCAAACTAGCTCCAAAAGAGGCAAAGAAAAAGAAGGTTGGAATGGTTGTTGTAGAAGCCTCTAAACCTAAAACACAGACTTCTAATCTTGCATAGAATGAATAATGGGCGTTTACTATTGTTTGCAGCTATGTCCACCTTCTCATGAATAGTGTATATCAGTAGTAGACACAATTGCTTGGTACTTTGACAGCACCAAACATATTACCTTGCAACTCAGTTTCTTTAGTTCACTTGAGCCTACCCCTACAAGTAATATTGTTATATGTGCCAACAAATCCTCTTATCCTTTCATGGGAGTAGGTAAGGTCATTCTAACTATTTCTAATGGTACTTCTTTGACATTGTGAGATGCTTTGTTTGTGCTTGGGATCAAGAAAAGTTTGTTGTCAGTTTCAACATTAGCCAAGATCGGCTTGTTTGTCAAATTTGTTGATGACAGATGTATAGTTCATGATCTGTCAAATGATGATGTTATTATTACTTTTGGCAATTTATGTTGTGGGTTGTATAAGATCATTGATTATGCGAAATCTATCAATGATTCAGTAGGTGCAGTTCAAGATGCTCAAGCTATCTTAGATGCAAAGCTTTCGCATGCACGCTTTGGTCATCTAAATTTTACTAGTTTGTTATACCTGTAGAAATCTGAAATGGTGTCTTCTTTGCCCAAAATTGGGGCACCTAGTAAACATGTTTGTGAATGTTGTATTTTAGGCAAATTGCATGTTTCTCCTTCCCAAAAGATGGTTCAGTTAGAGCTACTAAAAAATTGTGCGTTGTTCATAGTGATGTCTCTGGTCCTATGCAAATAACTTCTTTTTGGAACTACCTTTACTTCGTGACTTTTATTGATATTTTTTCTTAGTTTGGATGGGTGTACCCATTGAGGGTAAAATACGAAGTGCTTTTGTGCTTCAAGCACTTTTTGGTTTTGGCTGAAATTTGTCAACATGTAAATTGGGTCCCCTTCGTTTTGATCAAGGGGAAGAATATAGGTCTTCTGATTGTAATGCATTTCTGGCTGAACATGGGTAAAACATCATTGTACAGTGTTGTATACACCTCAATAGAATGGAGTTTCTAAAAAAAAAGGAATAGGTCTCTCATGGAGATGGTGAGGTGTATGGTCAAAAGTCTAGCTCTACCACATAGTTTTTGGCTTGAGGTCATTATATATGTAGCATATGTACTTAATAGGTGTCCCACCAAAGCACTATAGTCTATCTCTCCATATAAGACTTGGCATGGTCCCAAGTCATCTTTTTCTCATTTGTGTGTCTTTGGTTGTCTGGCATATGCATTAGTGCTTGAACAACAATGTAGGGAATTATATGGCAAACCAGTGAAATGTATTTTTGTTGGATGAAATTCTTAAAGCAATGGATACCATATGTATCATCCTCAGAATAAACGCACCTTGGTTAGCCATGATGTTTTTGTGGAAGATGAAATTTAGACATTACTTTCATGTACTAAAGGAGACATCACTTACCTCCAAGGATGTGTATGAGACTTTGTTGCCTCCTTTTAGAGGTGTACAATCAAGTGCTAGTACAAATCAGGAAATATCTTAGCCTTTACGGGTTTCACATGATGATGCATATCATTCCATTTCTAATGCAAATTTACATGATGCACTTATTGATGAGAGGATTGATATAGATGAGGACAAAACTATGCCAAAATTGTTAATGTAGACTTTAAGAGATAGCAAATTAGATGTGCCTCTATCATATCGTACTTTTTCAGGCTTTCATAATGCTTCTTTTGCATCAAATTGCTATGCAATGACTGCCTCTAGTATTTGTGATGAGAATGATCCTATTTCTTTTGATGACACACAAAATTCAAAAAATTGGATGGTTTCTATGCAATAAGAAATATGATGCTATAATGAATAAAGCTAGTTGTTCTTTATGTGATTTTCCTCAAGGGAAAAAGTTCATTGGCACCAAATGGGTATACAAGATGAAGCATAATCTTGATGGAATAGTTGATAGGTATAAGACTAGGCTTGTTGCAAAAGTTTATGTTCAAGAGAGGCATTGATTTTGATGAGACATTTGCTCCCACATGCCGAATGACTACCGTTTGTAACATTTGTGCAATTGTATCCCATCATGGTCGGAATGTACATCAGTTGTACATTAAACCTGCATTTTTGAATCATGAAGAAGTGTATGTTTTTCAATCCCATGGTTTTGTGCAAAAAGGGCATGAAAACAATGTGTGCAGGTTGAAAAAGGAATTATATGGATTGAAGCAAGCACCATGTGCTTGCTATGAAAAGATACATGGTTACTTGATTGCACATGGTTTTGAGAACAGTCGAACTGAAATCACCTTATATGTTAAGTGTACAAATGATGTCCTTTTGATCATTGTTGTCTATGTTGATGACATGTTGCTCATAAGTCCTAATGAGAAGCATATTGTAGATTTTAAGGTTGATTTGCATGCCACCTTTGAGATGTTAGGTTTGGGGCATTCGCATCATTATTTGGGCATTCAGTTTATGCAAGTTGATCACAAAATAGCTTTGTATCAAACAACATATATTGACACATTATTGCAACATTTTGGCCTTGACGATTACAAATCTATTGCCACTCCTATGGAAATAGGTTTAAGGTTGAGTCTTCTTCATGTTGGAGATGCATTTGATGCTCTTCTCTATTAGGAGGCTATTGAATTCTTGATTTGCTTATGCATAACTTGGCTTGATATTTAATTTGGTGCCTCATAGGTCAACAGGTTTATGCATTTCCCAAGTGTCAAGCATTCATATGTAGTTAAGTACATCTTTCACTACTTGAGTAGTACCTAGCTACTTGGCTTGTTTTATCCGAAGGGGGGATCACTATCGCCACATTTACGTGCTTTTTTTGACTCACACTTAGCTCGTTGCTATGACACTCATTTGTCCATTGGTGGTTTTTTCTTCATGTTTGGTAGGTCATGCATATCTTGGCTGAGCAAGAAGTATCCTACTGTGGTCACTTCTAGTTGTGAGGTTGAGTATAGGGAAGCTCTCATAGTGATTGTTGAGTGTGTGTGGCTCAGAAACCTTTTGGCTGATTTGGGTATTGGTTAGTCTTCTGCCACCACCATCTTCACTCACAGTCAGAGCACATTGCCTACTGTGAGGAATCCTATGTTCCATGCTCGCACAATGCACATTAAGGTGCATTATCATTATGTTAGGGAGAGGTTTTGTGTATAAAAGCCAGCAAAAACACATCCTAAAAAGGTAAAAAAAAGTGCACTAGAAATCCTAAGTGTTTTCACACACATCACTACCAAACTATATCAACAAATCCCCCCTCGGAGTAATGTAGTGAACAAGGCATTGAAACTCATGTATAAGGAAGTGCCAAGCTATGTGGAAAGAGATCAATCCACAAAAGGAAGTAAAACCAAAGCTTTGTGGAAAGCTTCAAGCTTCTCTTGAGGTAGAGCCTTTGTGAAAAGATCAACAATGTTATTCGGTGTTGGAACATATACCAAAACTGATCTTCCCAACAAAGAGTCTCTCCTTGGCATAATAATAATGCGCCTCAATGTTCTTTGTGTGATCATGGAACAAACTAGGGTTCCTCACAAATACCAATGCACTCTGACTGGTAGTGAAGATGGTGGTGTTAGAAGACTACCAACACCCAAATCAACCAAAAGTCATCTCCGCCACACACAGTAATGCAAATGAAAAATATCCAAAGGCAGGCAAATGAGGAACAGAAGGCTTGCAGCCATGCCGAGCCTCATATGGAGTGATAGACTATAGTGCTTTGGTGGGACACCTGTCAAGTACATATGCTACTCGCATAACAGCCTCAAGCCAGAAGCTATGTGATAAAGCTTGACTTTTGACCTCACAAACCTCACTATCTCCATGAAAGACCAATACTTTCTTTAAGCAACTCCATTTTTTTGAGTTGCACATGGCACTATACACTAATGTTTTATCCCATGTTGAGCCAAAAATGCATTAAAATAAAATGACATATATTCCCCCCCTCAATCAGAATGGAGGGTGTCCAATTTACATGTTGATAGATTTTTATCCAAAAATAAAAACTCCTTGAAGCACATAAACACATCAAACTTTGCTTTTAATGGATACACCCATGCATGCCTAGGAAAACCATCAACAAAAGTTATGAAGTAAAGGTAGTTCCCAAAAGAAGGTGTCTACATAGGACCACAAACATCGTTGTGTATAAGCTCCAATTTCTAAGTATCTCTAATTGAACCATCTTTTGGGAAGGAGGAACACTGCATTTTGCTCAAAATACAGCTTTCACAAACATGTTTACTAAGTGCCTCAAGTTTGGATAGAGAGGACACCATTTTAGATTTTTGCATGTAGCAAACTAGCATAATTTAGATCACCAAAGCATGCATGCCAAAGCTTTGCATTTGAGATAGCTTAAGAATCTTGTATTGCACATGTTGAATGAGTCACAAATTTTGCATAGTCTATGAGCTTACATAGCCCACCACATAAAATGCAAGAAGTAATAATAACATCATTGTTGATATATTTAGGTAGTGATGTGAGTGAACACTCTAGGACCGCCGAGGCACTTTTTTCCCTCTTTAGGAGGTTTTTTTCCCCCGAATTTCATATACGCCTATTGCCTAATGGGCTACTTATCTTTGTACATTCTCTAGTAATACATTCAATATTGTGTGTTTGTGCTCCAAGCTTCTTCTTCTTCCTTGTGCTTTTTGCGTGCTTCTGCAGACGTCTATCTCCAACAATTGGTATTAGAGCAGGTCGTCGCTTCATCTAGGGCGCCATCGACACTCCTCCATTTGCAATCTTAGAATCGTACGAATTTTGGTGAGCATACTCAGCGTGTTTTTGAGATCAAAACAGCTTCGTTCTATGGTGCCGAAATCGCGATCTGAGCTCGTTTCGGCCTTTGAACGCACTATCACAGTGCTTGTGCATGCTATTTTGTCTTTTTGTGCCAAAGGTATATACCTGTTTCTGTTCGCGAGTATAAGCGTCTCAAAGTCTGCTACAGGTTTAGTAGAACTCGTATGGGAAGTTCCGTTCAACTTTTTGAGATACAGTCAATTTTTTGCATCAAGGTATTTTAGTCACTGGCCATGGCTGAAAGCAGTGATGTATTCCGTATGTTGGTTGTTGAGGATAAGTTGGATGGTACCAACTACCCATTATGGGCTTATATGACGCGACATGTATTGGTTGCAAAAGGATTGTGGAACATTTTGCAGGGTGTTGAAAGACGTCCTGTTACACCTATAATAACAAGTACTACGAATACAGGTGCTGGAGCTGATGAAGATGGTGTCGAAGATGATATTGTGCAGATTCCTGTTTGTGCTACTGTTTTTGTTGCACCTACTGCAGAGCAGATTCGTTGGGATGGCAGAGATGCCCAGGCACATGCATTGATAGCTTTTTCTGTCAAACATCCCATTATTCCTCATATTCGCTCTTGCAGAACAACTAAGGATGCTTGGGATACTTTGTTGATGATAGATGTAGAGTTCATGATCTGTCAAATGGCGATGTTATTATTGCTTCTGGCATTTTATGTCGTGGGATGTATAAGCTCATAGACTATGAAAGATCTGAAAATGATTTGGCATGTGTAGTAAATGATTCTCATGCTATGTCAGATGCAAAGCTTTGGCATGCACGCTTTGGTCATCTGAATTTTGCTAGTTTGCTACGCCTACAGATTGCTGAAATGGTGTCCTCTTTGCCCAAACTTGAGGCACTTGGAAAACATGTTTGTGAAGGCTGTATTTTGGGCAAAATGCAGCGTTCCTCCTTTCCAAAAGATGGTTTAGTTTGGGCTACACAAAAATTGTAGCTTGTACATAGTGATGTGTGTGGTCCTATGCAGACACTCTCATTTGGGAATTATCTTTACTTCGTGACTTTCATCGATGATTTTTCTAGGCATGCATGGGTATATCCATTGAAGGCAAAGTCCGAAGTGTTCATGTGCTTCAAACAGTTTTTGGTTTTGGCTGAAAATCTGTAAGCATGTAAAATGGGCACCCTCCGTTCTGATCGAGGGGGGGAATATATGTCTTCTGATTTTAATGCATTTCTGGCTGAACAAAATACATACTTTAAATATAAAACATATGAGGATTATAAGTCACTATAATATACTATTAATTTCGATTCTTCCTTTTTGCTTTCCCACACCTTGATTTTGACTTGGAAGAAATCTTGAAAGTCATTCCTAGAATTGAGTTAAACTTCAAAGGTGGATGTTTTGTATACAAGTCATTCAATTTTAGTAGGAACTTGATATAATTTATTCATCCATTGAGTATTGCTTCAAGATTGATGCATGAAGAAAGATTCTAAGAGTTTGCATAAAACACTTGAAGAGAAAAATGTTAGGAATTGTTTATATTTCTAAAAATTTCAAAGAAGTCAAGCCTTTGAAGAAGTACCTTAGTGTAAATTGGTTTTAAGTTTGTTGACCAAAGAAGCAAATGAATCACTTCTTTCTTGCATTATATGTTGAAATGTAAAGCCCCATAGGACATGGTAGTCCTGTAATTGGGAAACAAGAGGAGTAGATGTTGATTAGGAAGTGGGATATATTCAAAAACATCTAATTTGGATGTTTTGATCAGCCTCAACTTAGGGGGATATCAATATCTTGAAGTATTCAGTCATCCATCTATTTTTTGCTAGGTCTATGTAGAGACAATGCATGAAAATGGACCTAAATAGAAAATTAGTTGGAGAGCCTTAGAATCCACCTACTTCATATGTTCGTGCTATGGATGCCCTACTCGCACTCTAGATATGAATCCATATAGATTCCTCCCTTGAAGGTAAGCGGCAGTTGTTTTGATCCAATCTGTCAATTGTTGATGGAAATCCATCTCCCATGTTGCTTGACTATGCTCTAATACCACTGTGAAGAGAGATGGTGGATGCAATCTGAAGATGAGTTGGTGCTGCTACAACACGGCTTCACACCAACCAAGTGAGAATTAAAGGTTGATTAGTAGACCCTTTGAGCTTCCTAAATCCACCAAAACATTAGCCAAGTACTTTGGAACACGTATCTCAAAAGTTTAAGTTGAGACATAAGAGTTGCAAAATGACTAGCTCCCAAAACTTGCTATTTTTGAGCATGCACCTACTAGAAAAAATGAAGAGTACTCTCAATGTGGTAGAAATTAGATAAATTCATTTTGGACATAGCAAATAGACTTAGCAAGCTTCTCAATACAAGTTAAGAAACTTCAATTCATGAACGGAGTAGTGAGAACAAGTTTTATCAAGTTGTGGAACATCCTACCATTCTTGGGGCTCTGCAGAGATAGACCAATGAGCAATAAAATGCAGATTTCTCCCAAGCTATAAACAGAATGAGCATGAAAATTTGTATGCAAAAACTAGACGACGAGAGAAATCCAAAGCACATTAAAAATCTGAAAAAGCTTGAGTAGAGCTTGAGATATGAGCTTCTGAAGTTACTGCTCTGAGTGAGTATGTCAAAGAACAAAACAGAGAAGTAGAGAATGATGAATGTGTAGATTCACATATGATTACAACCACGTTGGCAATGAATATTTGCACAATGGGAGTAGAATGATAGAGCTATGGAGTAAGCTCTTCAATCTTTACAAAATGACATGAAGTGGTCATGTATAAGGCTTGCTAATCACCACTTCCTTCTTGCTCTTTTTATAGCTTCTTTTGGAGGGAGTTTTGAATCCAAATTCGAATGGCTCCACCTAAAAGTGATCCCCAAAGTTAGGAAATATTCCCTGAGCTCACTAATTTGTGGTTTTAGGTAGTTAGAGCCACGACTTTGATTTTACATCATGGATGACATAAGCCATTCTTTTTCTTTTTTCTTTTTCACAATTACAAGAGATAAAATGTGCTCTTTTACAAGAGGTGTTCATATGTCTACACATATGACTACAAATGAACATAAATCAAATAATATCAAGCATGTAGGCTTGGGTAAAATTCACCAACATGAAAGAAGGATAATAAAAATATTAAGGTATGATAAAAACTTGATCACGCGTATGAATAGAAGGGAGGGAGGGATAAGAAAAGTAAAAGATTAACTTATGCTAAGGACGATGATGATGGTGATGAGAAAGATTTAAGAAAATGATGTTAACCATGCTTTAAAGAAATGGTAATAATGTTTAAAATTACTCTGATTATAAATGCACAATCGAGGGAGGGAGGGAGAAGAATTAGACACGTGCTAAAGAAGAAGATAAATGAGTGTAAAAGAAAGGGAACTAGATCACAATACCTATGCTCTGATACCATCTTGAAATGAAAAAGACTACTCCTAATCTATGAGCACCCACACAATAGAAAAAACTACGGAAGAAGAAATAAAAGATATGAAAACATAATGAATTAACTAAAAGCATATGACATAGTCGAGTGGGACTTCATTCCTCAATCTTTGAAAGACGTAGGATACTTTCAAAAATTTGTTAAGCTGATCTCAACATGGTTGGGAAATGTGTCAGCGAAGATAAACATCAATGGTCAGCATTCTCAAAATATTGGATTTAAACATTCTATTAAGCAAGATGCCCCTTGGCCCCCCTTCTCTTTGCGATTACTATTGATGGTCTCAATTTATTCAAAGTGATATAGTTGTCTTGCTAGAACCAACTTAGTTGGTCGAGATCAAGTTTAAGAACATGATGGAAAAACAATTGGGAATGTATATATAGTGTTTATCATCAGATTGAGGTGGAGAGCATATTTCAAAGTAATTTGAACAATACTTAAGTGATCATGGAATTAAAAGGAAAATTTATTGTAGATACACACCAAAAAAAATGGTATTGTGGAATGCTAAAATCATGTAAATGAACAGGTTTTAAGAGCTATGTTAAATGAGAAGAACATGTTGGATACGTTTTGGGAACAAGCATACCATATGGCTGTACATGTCATAAATAAAGTTCCCATAAGGATGACCCATGTTTTGAATCCTTATGAGAGATTATGGAGCACAAAGAAAGTGTGAGCTACTTAGTTGACATATGAAAATTCCATATTGTTATATTTGTCGGAAAATAAAGGATATAGATGCTATAATCCAATGATCAAAGAATACATTTGTAGAGATATAATTTTTTATGAGAATGCTTTTTAGTATGCATACAAAGAAATCAAAGTGATATAAAATAATTCGAGTGATGTTACAGTGTTTGTGATGAGCAAGAGACAAGTCATATACACTATGATCATGAGAAAATCCAAGATTATGGAGCATATGAAATTCTTACATCTAAAACATCATGGACTGAAAATGCAAAATATTATGCAAGAAAGAATGAGAAAGGGATAGAAAAGATGAGAGAGTATGCATTTGATTGAGATATCGAAGGTGAAATATTCATGTGCAAAACTTTGAAAATTAAGAAGGAGAAATATATTCCTCCACATGCAAGAACAAAAACATGATCAAGAATAGATGAAGAAACTCCTTTGAGAAGATATACAAGTGTGAGACATCTTGTGGATAGATTGAACCTTTACAAAAAGTCCATGAAACTTCAATATGCATACATGACATAGAAAATAAAGCATGATGAGCCAAGGAACTTTGATGAAATTTCACATAAAAGAGATTGGTGCAAAGAAATCAATGGCAAAATCAATGTGCTGAAGAAGAATAGTACTTGTGAGTGGATGAGATTTCCACCAAGAAAGAAAACTCTTGGATGCAAATGGTATACAAAGTGAAGTGTAAACGTGATGGTTTAGTAGAGAGATATAAAGTTTTTCTTGTTGCGAAATGATACGCATAGGTATATGGGCTGGATTACGATGAAATGTTTAGTCCGATTGTAAAGATGAAAACAATGAGAAGTGTGTTTGTGTGGGTCATGATTAAGCATGCAAGTTCAAGAAAGCAGATCATGGATTGAAATAAGCACCATGATAATGGTGTGAAAGATTCACTAAAAATCTATTAGATCTTGAATTGATGCAACAAATGACTGATTCTTAACTATTGTTTTGGAATCATGGAAGTGAAAGGATTTTAATAGCAATTTATGCCAATTATTTGATCATTATTGGTAATGACAAGAGTAGGGCAATTGTAATCTAAACTTTTGATGTCAGATTTGGGAGAACTGAAATACATTCTTAGAATCAAAGTAATCTCAATGTAAGAGGGAATTTGGATGATACAATGTAATAATATGATGGACATTCTTAAAATATTTGGTATGAGTGCTTGCAAACTTGTTTATACACACTTGATGTTGATGTTAAACTTATGGATGACGGGAAATAATTGCATGATGCAAAGATGTATAGTAAGATGGTTAGAAGTTTGATCTATGTAATGGAGACAAGACGAGATTTGACTTTTGCAGTTGTCTTGGTGAGTCACTTTATGCATAAGCTATGCAAAGCACACTTGGATGCAGTGAGATGTATATTGAGATAGGTAAAAGCAATGTGCAATTTTGGTTTTTTTTTAAAGAGAAAATTCAAGAATGTATACATGCTACAATGATATAGGGAAAGAAATGCCATGGATTGAAGGGTAAATAGTGGATTTCATTCTCACTTGGAAGTTTAATTATTTCATGGAATACCAAGAAGCAACAGACTATTGCTTTGTCAAGTACAACAACTCAATATAGAGGTTTTAATCAAGTTGTTTGCAAACTAGCATGGAATAAGTGCCTCATTGAAGGCATGAGAGTTTACATTGATAGAAAGGTGTGATCATCTATTGTGACAATGTTAGCAACATTATATTTTCAAAGAGTCCAATATACCATGCGAGATGACATCACATCAAAGTTCATTATCACTTTATTTGTAAGAAGATCATTGAAGGAGAAATGGATCTTATTAACATCAACACTAGAGAAAAATGAGCAAATATCTTTACCAAAGCTTTTGGCAAAGATAAATTTATCTACTTCAGAGGTGCTTTAGGAGCTAGAAAGCTTATTTGTATATACATTTTGTTTCATGTTAATTTCATTTTGGATGGATGCATATATTTATTTCATTTTATATTGAGGCTCATTCTCAGCTTCAGGGGGAGATTTGATTATGTGACAATCAATGCCATATATGTAAGAGGTTATGAGATGAAACAAAAGTCAATGTGCATTATAATTAGGTGCATGGACGTTATCCGATTCCCTCTCTATACCATCCTTGTGTATCTCTGTCGCGCCATGGATGCCCCATCGACTCCTTGCACAACTCCTAAATCAAAGAAGTTCCTTACAGAAGGAGAGTGTAGTCAAGTCCCAATTCCTCTTGTTAATAATTACACAGGTTGCAAAGCTTAAGTTTAATTTTTAAAGTCATCTTCTACACAGAAATCTAGTTCATGATATGCGAAAAACATAAGGCTTTCATACTATGGGGATAAAATAAGAAAAAATGACAATAGATGGGTCATAGTATCTCGTAATAACTCTTCTGTTGGTCAAGATCTTTTCCAAATGATGTTAAACTAGAAAATACTATGAAAAAAACTCCTGGTCAAGATCTTTTCCAAATGATGTTAAACTAGAAAATACTATGAAAAAAACTCCTGTTAACTCCATTTTTCATACAACAGGCTTGCAAGACAAATTGCCTTTTGAAGGTTCATTGGATTACAATACTTAATAATGAGGACACTCGAGGTAAAAGCTTGGAGAGAACTTTACAATCATGAACTCCTGGTCGGTTTGATTCACATGGGATGCTATGAGGTAGTCAAATTTTGATTCTCCATTTTCAATGCTTGAAGGCACATGCTACATCTAGAACACGTGTTTGTGCTCATACAATTGTAGGCAGATGAATTCAGGCTCTTGAACAACTACAGAGGAGGATGTACGTATAGCCACTACATTACGCTTGCTAGAAAGCTCTACTGCTTTGTTGAGCAATGTCTTCCAGTGTCTTCATACTGGCTTGCGGTGGCCATAGCTAAATGCTCTCATGGCAAGCTAGCTCATTGGCGCAATTTTTGATGCGTATGGAAGAAACAGAGAATGATTGTCAATTTCAATGACCATGTTGCATGAGTATACCCCAAGTTAACCATATCCACCTTTCTCACTCAAGGCTCATTGCATGTCTACCAGAGGATGATCTTTCCACCCAACTAAGGGACATCTTCACTTGCCTTTTGGCCTTTGCGTGAATGTCTACGAGCTCTAAAATGGTTAAATTTTACAACTTACACAGTAAGAGATGACATATCAATCGTGTGAGATTTTCATGCGTATAGTTCATCAAGCGAGTCTTCTTGTTTGGAGGTCATGAATGCAATTGCTTATATCATATATTGTTTTGGGTAATGTCCCTCGCATTAGTCTTGACTTCATGACCCCATGGTCAAGAGGCAAATTCTTTATTGTTTTATAAGTTAATGCATGCATAATTAATCATTACTCATAGCTACCAATGTTATGGTCTTTCAAGTTAGTTACTTACTTTTTAACAAAGGAGGTTAAATATTGCAATGTGTGATCTACTCTTCTTGTATTAGATGATTTTATTTGGAAAATACAGCAATGAAGGGCATAGCATCCATGGGATCCTTGATTATCACATAGGATCCTTGATTACCACATAAGCAAGGGTTGATGCTTAGTATTTACTAGGAATTACAAAGCCTCAACGCACGCTAAAGGTGGAGATTGGATAGGAGAGACCTAGGGTCAAAGGAGGAGACTGATTTAAACTTGTCCTCGTGTGCACGGCCCTTGGAAGCAACAACAAAGAACAACACTCACATGAAGGCCCACGAATCGCTATGGAGAAATGGGTTTTACCTCACAAGTAGTGAATGAGGAGCATCCAACCAATGCAACCATTCAAGATGGAATCCATGCCCCCCCCCCCCCCCCCCCCTTAAGTTATTCTTAAGGGCTCGCATGCAACGCATGCGTGATAAAATATTATTCATTGCTACCAATATTATGGTCTACTGAGAGATAAGGTAGCAATTCATGAATTGCGGCGGGAAATACAATGGATTTGTGTTCACGCCAAGTTATTGTTAAGGGCTCGCATTTCTCCATATTGCCATGTCTAACGTTGTACGTGCCTTGAAGCGACGATACTTTTTCGTGGGGCAAGCTGTCTTGCCTTGCCAACCAAGTGTCTGGTTGGCCAAAGCAGCGGCCGCCGCTATCTCTGTGAAGATGAAGTTATATACCAGCGGCGCGTCGTTCTTGATACTTGCACACAGAGAGAGAGAGAGAGAGAGAGAGAGAGAGAGAGAGAGAGAGAGAGAGAGAGAGAGAATTTTGACTATGGCAGAACAATCAACGCCGGTTTCTGACACCCTCCGTGTCCAGCTTTCAAGTGACGGAGAACGTAAATCCGAAGAGGGGGAATGGGGGGAACGACAACGGCAAGATGGTGTGGATGCTGAAGTAGGCGATGTGGACGATATCTCCTTCCGCCCTCTACTGCTGAAGGGAAAGCCCTTAACAGTTAGAGTAGGGAGACCTGTTCATAGGAACGATGGCGCAAAGGGGTTGGAGGAGGTCGTACGAGTGAAGCTAACGCTCGGCCGTTTCCAGTTCTACAGCATGCATCTTTTCCTAAACATGCCCTCCGCCACAGAGGCCACCCCCATCTCCAACAGCTCCGAGTTCGTGTCCACATTCGTCCATATTCCCGTTGCACAATCTTCACTGTCCTTTAAAGAGACCTTCTCCTCCGACTCCTTGTTCTTTCATAAGACATCTTCTGAAATCTTCTCTCTCCCACCTTCTGCCTCTCGCCATTGTCGTGATGATCAAGACACAGCATCGTTCCGGCAACAGCCTTTCACATATACAACACTATTCAGCGCCGGCATCAGTGACAACATTGCGCAACTTGGTCTCTGCCATGACAGGACTGTTCTCTTCACCTTCGTCCCCACGGGACGGTACAAAGATGCCACAGTTACCATAGAAGACATCAGCATCGACCTCGAATGATCACCATAGGTGTGGTCACTTCATGAATAAAAGTGTCCTCCTCGTGTCCATGCGTTCATGTATCTGTGTGCCTTTTGTTGATTGTTCGAGGGACCTCCTACCAGATCTGATATTTAAGCATACTCTTTTCCACTAAGCTTCACCATATCTAAAGATGTTCTTTTCCTTATCCTTCTTAAACTGACGTCTTTCAATAATAGCTTTCTTTTATGGATTGATCTCGTCCAGCACAAACTATAGATTGCAGATTGATCTCCTGCAACATACATCATAAGTTGCAGCAACATCGTGTGAAAAAAATACCAACTATATGAGTGACTTTTTTAGGGCGCTCGTGGACAGTATCAAAATCTGTAGAATACCATTGTCTATTGTTAAAAAATAATTCAACTATTACGGTATAATTCAAGGAAATTTTGGTGGAAGAATAGTTTGATGTGGGCAAAAACCGAGATCCAGCTCATTATATGAGCGAATAACGCATGAGAATGTACAAAAGAAGAGTAAATGTTTTATGCACAACAAAGCTTTAAATGATTTAGAAAAGAAAGATACAACAGAGTTAAAGGGAGGTATACAGAAGGCGGATACAAATTAGCTAGCTGCCGCTCATTATATATGGCGGCTATCACATGGGAACGTTCAGAAGCATAGTTTCTTTAATTTTTTTTAGTTTTTATTTTTTAATAAGGAAGTTCGATCTTGCAAATTTATCATGAATTTGCATCCAAATACATTTGAAAATTCTTGTATTTTCTAGCATCTAAATCGACTAACATAGATGATTTTGATGAAGCACAAAGGTAATCTACATAAGCATCCAATTGTTTTCTAAGAGATTCTTTCAAAACACTATGCATGAGCTATTACGTGAGGTGGGACCATTAGCCATGCTGGAGAGCATAAGTGTGAAGGCACAGATATCTCATTCTATGATGAATTTAGAGAACTCTTTGTAAGCCACACAGATTAGTGATAGGAAATGAATTCTACTCCCTTATTATGGTTGTATTAAAATTTTTCTTACGTTAATGCACACCTTTAAACTACCAATTTTAATTAACATGACCATGCTAAATAAGATGCATTTAATATTTCATCTTTCTAGACAGAATCCAATCCTTATAGCCTTTGCATTTCTTCATTAATATTGGAAAACAAAGTGTTACTATATGACCTAAGTCTACCCCCATGATTGGATGTTGTATTGCACATTTTCTGATGGTCCCATTTTGAGAAGAATTGAATAAATGGATAGAAATCCAAACTTTTTGCTAGATGAGTGTCAAATTAGAATATTTATAACTTGTACATAATGGAGGTATATATAAAGAAAAGAGAGCTACCAAGATCCTCTATTTTGGGGTCTAAGGTAGCAGTAAGTATCCTCGTTTGGGGGTCTAGTACTAAAACCACAATCACAAGCCCACAATCACAAGCCCACAATCACAAGCCCACAATCACATGAGAATAGTGAAAGAGAGAAAAGCTTGCACTAGATAACATAAAATCGGACATTGTGAGAAAGACAATGTATGACGCATAAAGAGAGAGAATTTGGTGTTGAGAAAGACAATATATGATACATAAAGAGAGAGAATTTGGTATTAGAGAGATGTTAATTGCCGAGCGATTTCTTTATAATTATTTTTGTAAAGCTTTGCCAAGGGGGTATGATAAAAAGTTGTAAAGAACCTTATTTAAACTAAATGAGAAATGAAACGCTTCATGAAGCCATATAGGCGGAGTATTGGTCACTACTCCACCTATATGGATTTACATAGTCTATGTACTATAGTGTGTGTGAGGGAGGATTCTTATGTTACAATGTTCCGTGTGGTGTATTGTTGTATTGAAGTGTATAGTCATATCGCTGGTTATTCAACAAACGATAGTGATAAATATTTGTTATGAAGAATTGTGTTGAAGTATTATGAGCGAAGATAACAAATGATGTAGTCGATGCTTCTGTATTGAGTGGAATTTTTGTGATCTAATTTTCAAAATTCTTAGTAATTTGTTTCTCTAAAGTCAATGATGATTGAAAATTGATAAGAAGTACTGAACCATGTTCTATTAAGGGAGAAATTAGGGGTCTGATGAGACTACGGTTTGTGTATCGTGCTAATCCCGAAATCCAAATGATAGTTGTTAATCAATAACTTTAAGGGGCAATGGTATATTAACTTTGAATGGTAAGTTACAAGAAGGCTTAAGGTTAGTTCGATAATTAACATTAGAGTTCAAAGGTTATTATTGGTAACCTTGCTAGTGAGTAGTTTTTACTAATTTTTTTCGTTTCAAACGTGTTATATATCCTCTCCTAATTTGTAGCCATTTTGGTGCTTCTACTTTATTACAACTCCTAGAAAACCTTGTGAGTACCCTGATCTTCGACTCACAAACATTCCAAATCATAGAACCTATTACCAAATCCCTAACCCATCGGATCCTATGATGCATTTTCTAGAAACTATGGTAATCTGGTTAGGATCCACCATTAACCCTACTAAACTCTGTTGTAAACATATCCTATGTTCTCCAGTCCACTCC